>WURV02228376.1:13280-24686 GCA_011762755.2 Epimenia babai | reverse complement strand
CCATTTTTCGTTAGGCCCTTATTATTATACTATGGACATTGTTATATGCATTCGTCTGAAATAAAGAGAAATATATATATAATATGAAAAAATTAATGTTCATGTCTATCATGTCTGAGAGTGCATTACTTGGCACTGGAATGACGATCCATTGCCAGAACAACACAAATGATGATAAATACTACTTACATGTTCATGACGCTTAAAATTAACACCAACTCATATCTTCACACAAACGTAATTTTTAGCCCAAAATGTCTGTGACCAATTGGAGAAGTGATCTGTTTGCGAAGCCTGTTAATTAAGTAAATAAGTCTGCGATACATGCTGCCAAGAAATGCAGTTCAAATGTAATTGAAAATTGAATGGAAATAAGGACGAGATAAGGGCTTACCATGATGATGAATGTGGCAAATATAGCAAGCCTGTAATGAAGACTTGAGTGCTACATCCCACTGCCAATGCTTGCTCTTTGACATGTAAACAACCATATCTTCTGCATATGATTTTTCCAAGAAGATCGCAAAATCAGCATATTTTATCCAGTATGTATTCTTGAAACGTGTATTGAACAGATTCCTTCCAGAGAGACCTTGAACAAAGATATATATCAATGTGGAGCAGAAAGATCTAAATGAACTATACAAAAATTATGGGCAGGTAGTGTAGCGATCAGATCGTAAAAGAAAGTGAGATAACCCTAGAGAAATTTCCAATCTAATGAGTAGACAAGCTGTGGCATTTTTTTGGCCAAAAGTGCCGTAAGCCCTGAATCTTCTGAAAAGTTGTCTGTTTTGCCCTGCAATGTACAGATTTCTTTTATTTAATGTGACTGTGTTATAATTGGTTAGTGTAATTCCAGCTATTACATACATATACATTATACAAGCACAGACCACAACGAAGGCAACATTAAATTGACAGTACCTGCGCTATATACGCTGTTACAATGCCCTTATCTCCTAACAATACTAAATCCCTTAAAACTTGCTGGATAGTTTGGCATTCAGACCAACAGCTGAATCCAAGTATACAAGTTGTGTCAAAAAAAACCAAGACTTCATAGATCCATAATCTAGTTCTAAGCAGTAGATGAGGAGCAAAAAACCGCTACATGATGGTAGTCTAAGCACATAATGAAAATTTTTATTGCGTCTTTATCCTAAGTTTCACTCCCTTTATATGAGACCCACCATGTCAAAATCAGTCTGAAGTCTCAATTTGTCAATTAGGTTATTTATACATGTCTGGAGAGAGAATGAGAGCAGCTTTCCAATGCTACTCAAATAATAATAATCCACAAAGAGGTAACAATAATATTGGCAAATATATATATATATCATAGTGGCGAAACCTCATATTGAGAAAATAGCGACCAAACATTGTCACACAGTTTGAACTGGTGATAATACGATATTTTAAGTATATTTCACAGAGAAAAATATATTTTTATGAATTCTGATTGACTTAAGTACCCTAAAAATGGAAAAAACCAAGATTCCATATTTTTCATGTTGTAATGTATTATTAGCATTTTACTGATTTGGGGATTTCCCCACTTACGACTGATTTTGACATGGTGGGTCTCATATTGAAAAATCATTTAGTTAATTCATTTGACATAGTTAATTTTTAATACATTTTTATAAAATTTTCAATTTACTTTTTGAAATAGTATATATATATACTATATACCTGAATTATAAATTTATTGTTAAATATATTTCACGTATTTATTACTAAACCTGCTGCACATTTCAATTGTCCCATCTCATATATAAAAATAATTACTTAAAAACAGGCTACATACCGATCATAAACTTGTCACAACCATTATTCTTTTTCTGGAGGTGCAGCTTAATGCGCATATTCGTGATAGCATCATCAATAGTGGCTAGTGAGGCGCCATGATTAATACAATCCTTGTCTGCCTCATCGAAAGACTTCTTTGAGTATTTCATAACCATACAAGTGTTTTTGTCTAAAGCCGACACTTGAGAGCAAAGTGAATCTGCAACATAAATTCAATGCTGATATTAACGTAAGTAAATGTTCACATAATGAGAAAGTATTTTTCACTCATAAAATGAAATTTTTTTGAATTCACTTGTCATAAAATTGGGCATTTAGCCTAGTGGTTGAATGCATATACTTTCATTCCAGAAGACAGTAACCCAGAGGGGCATATGTAACAGATATAATTTGGTCAATGGCCTGCAGTTTCCTCATGCTTTGTCTGTGACAATAAAGATAATATACAAGCTTAAGCCCATTATACTCACCAGGTATACAAGCCTTCCCATCACTGAAGAGATGATAGCCTGAATGGCAACCACAAATAAAGCTTGATCGCGAATTATAACAATGGTGAGAGCAGCCATGCTTGATTCTTTTGCAGTAATTATGTGTCATGCGGTGTAGAACATCCTTCACTGTAATTCATACCATTCACCATTCAGCATTCACCATTCATTATTACACGAGTAGCAGTGAAGCAGTAAAGTAATGTGTCACATGACACATCCCTCACTGTAATTCATACAGCAGTCACCACTAGCCATTATTACACCAGTAGCAGTGAGGCTATGTGCCACATAACATAGCACATTCTTTATTGCATGATCTTTCATACAGCAGGTAGTAGAAACCACACCCATATTTTGTTTTCTTTGGATGATATCAATGTAAATGCAAATTATTTATTGCCTCACTACAATAAAATCTGTACAGATGTACCTCAAAAATATCATAGAACACATCATGAATATCGTTTTTCCATAAATACAAATGACAATGGTCTAGTATTGCCAGTATACATGATTACTATAAAGAGTTTGCTTATTTTTTGTTCTCTAATCAAAACCATACCTGCATAGATAAGAACTCATTGTGGTAGTCGTGTGAGTCAGTTCAAATATAAGCAAATCAAGTGGTAACACCTTTATGGCTCACTGCGGAGATATAGATCACAAGCTTGTGATCTATATCTCCGCAGTGAGCCATACGTAAAGGTGTTACCACTTAATTTGCTTATGCTTGCATCGATAAGTTAAGTGTACATACATGGTATAGCAAGAATCTCCATGCGCAGTCCATATGGTGCTACTGATTCAGGATTTTTGTTGCCTATAATACGTATGAGTGATGTTTGTTTGAGGTCGTTTCCCGTGTATATCAAACTTGTCTCAGCAATGTCATTGACTGTTCTAAAAGCCTGCCCAAATGATCAAATCTTTTTACTAGAAAACACAAAAACAAGCACTATAGCATGTTCGAAAATGATTAAAACACACAAAATTGTCCCAAACCAAATTTGTTAAAACTTCGTTGTTCATTAAACCATATTTCTTCTTCGACGCAGTAACACATTCATAAGTTCAAGTTGAAGGGTATGTTGAAGACGTGTATTTGGTCAGGTACTATACCTGTCATACGTATAAAGTTATCTCCAGTAGGGTTATTAGCTGTCCTGTTTCAAGATGTTCACACTTTCTAGCATGTAGCAGCGTGATTATGAATGAACTTATCAGTAAAAACCTCGATCTTGGTAATATTTCAATACATGAAATAAGATTTAGTTTAAGACCATGAAAATATACTATATGTACACAATGATATTGAACTACTGGTATGTATGCGGAGATGTAAGGACTTCATTATCTTAAGTAAACAGCTGTAGTGTTCTCGCATAATTAGTAATTACTCTTAGTTTGGCGATGTAGCCATTAAGGTCGTAAGCAAATGTCAGCATCTCGTAATATTTGTTGCTATCTGCTCCTTGGACAACTATTCCCTGCACAACCATCTCTTCTTCAAAGTGAACCTGAAAAAACATATCAAAAAGTAAAAAAAACATGTTCAAAAAGTACTAAGGACATATAGTATATATGTCTGGAGTACTAATTGGGCTAATTTTTAATAAATTATCTATAAAAAATATATTATTTAAATTTTAAAACCTGATAATTGTTACCACGAGATATTTAATTGTATAAGCTAGGAGATAGTTGTTCCACTACGATGCACGCACGAGCCTGTGTATTTAGTTGAGAGAGTTAGATAGCATGCTCACTATACCAGACTTGTGTGGGTATGCTTACCCAGCTGTCTGATTAGACTCAAGTTGTTTAGTGACATTACACTAACTAGTATTGTGTAGGGCAGTGCCTAATTAAAAAATATCGAAGATACACAGTACCGTCTGGTCAAAAATGTAGGTTGTCAAGTTAATCAATGTTTGAACTCATTGTATATATTATACCTGCAACAAAAACATATTGTAAGATGTGTGTTATTATACAAGTTGTGGGTTTTGGAACTAAGTGTGTACAGTTTGATGCCACAGTTTGATTCACTGTGTACTTGCGTGTGATAGTACCTGACAAATAAGTCAGTGGCATTGTGACATCACTAGATCATCTTCCAGATCCAATCCAGATTACGCAATTTTCCAGATGTTTAGTAGGGTTGACTATTTAAAAGGGTCCAAAACTTCTCGAACTCAAACGAAACCAAGTGTGTTTTTGAGCCACTTTTTGTTTACCTAATTTATTTCAAATATATGTAATTATTCAAATTATTTCATGGTGTTGTTTTTAACTAATCACTTTAGTGCGATTACTGGAACATATGGAATGTAGCGAAAAGGCAGCTGCCTCCATAAAAATCACAAAGTGTCATAAACTTACATAGTGAAAAGATAATGATAATAATAGTAATAATAAACGAGTTGATTTAGAGTGCCACTCATAATATGCATTCTCAGTGACACTTTACAGTAATTGTGTAGAGTATAACCTGAATCAAAATTTGCATATACACTAAAATTTGTAATATAGTAATAATAATGTAATAATATGTATAGTATAATAATGTAGTAAGATTATTAGCTATAGCAATAGTAAAACAATATAGGCCCATTATTTGGTGTTTAGTCAGTAGCTAGATGAACTCTACAGTATTTAAGTTACTGGTGGTATGAAATAAACACATTGTTTATACTGTATTGGCTGGTTCATTGCATCACATAAAAACAATAAGAGGCATGATGAACTCTGCTCCAAAATACCATAATTCCATACTCTATTCATCGCATTAATCCAGATCACAACTTCAGGCTCATTTTCACAAGAATATATCTTGCATAATGCATAGGTTCAAAATGATTAAACTCACCTCTACATATGCAGTGGTATTACTTCCACTCATTGGCTTCCATCCACCACCATAAGACATGCTTAAATCTGGTGACTGCATAAACGCACGTGAGTTCAACTTAATGTTTTCTACACTATTGCCAAAGTAAGAGGCAAAGGAATTGAAGGTCTCATATGGGGAAGAAATAATCGATTTTGGGTCCTGTTTGTAGTAACCGTCGATGAGTCTCATTGGATGCACTGTGAACATTATACATTATTATAAATAATAAACATTACAGCTTAATGACATGTGCAATCTCATTTATTTATATAGAGCTATTCCTTAAAACTACTGTAACGGGACTTGTAGTATAGTACGCACATATAGTCCATTAAAAATAATCATTGTTAGGTTCCTCTTTACTATTTGTGGCATTTTCCACAAAATCCACGATTTACTATTTTGCTGATAGAAGAATGAATTCTTGATGAGAAACTTGTCAATTTGAGTGTAAATATGTTATATCAATAACTTATCTCCTAAAGATCATGTGGGCCAAAAATCACAATCTAAGTTAGATATCAGTCAAAATGGGGGTAATTTTTTCCCAAAATTAATGGAACATTGGGAGGATAGATACCCATCATCCTTGACATAACCATTTAGAGTCTGCAGCATATTTTAACACTGCATTAGTTACCTATGCCATCATCGTATTGCTACATATTTTCAATTCTATCGAGCATTTACATGAACACCAAGATAAGAACAGTCAAAACTGTCAGTAATAAGAAAACCCTGTGATATTTTGTTATGACATATGAATATGAATGTGAAGTTACCTGAGCCTTTATCACAAATAAAGTTGAATTCTTGTTCGCATGAAACATCTATCCAAAGCCATTTCTCTCGTCGAGACATGACTACACAGCTGACACCACTACGTTTAGGATATCCAGGTGCCCATGCAGTCATATCAACCAGTGAATCGTCGATCCAGTATTGATATTCCTTCATTCCATTCGCATCCATCAAACCTGCACATAAAGCACACAAAATTCAACAGGATGCCAGGGAGGCGTCAATACGCTCACCTGGCTATTGAAAAAGATAAAAACCAAAAAAACAAAAAAAACAAAGAAAGAATGAAAAATATTGAATAAAAAAGCACTTGTGATGCTGGAGTATAAGAGAGAACTTAAAAAAAGTTGCAAAATCAATAAAATCTAACATTGAATTCAAAAAGAAAAAAGGGAAAAACTTAAGGCCAAAGAGATCTCCAGCCACTCTGATATTAAAACAAGAGGCCAAACAGGCCCTAAAACACTTCTTCGGATATAAAAAAGGCCAGAGGAACCTACAAAATAAAAACCAGAGAAATTAAAAATCTTAAATAAAAGAAGGGCTTGAGATGCTAGAATATAAATGAAAACTGGAAAAAAACTGCCGCAAAATAAAAAAACAAACAAAAACTTAAAAAGGGAAAAAGCAAAAGGCCAAAGAGACCTTAAGACACTCGGATATTAATCATATAAAAGATGTCAAACAGGCCTCAAAATTCTCATTCAGATATTAAAACAAAAGGTCTAAGAGGCCTAAAAACACTCACGAAAGAATAAAAACGTTTCATTGTTTTATTAACAAAAATTGTTTTATCAAAAAATTACCAGAAATTACACCCTATTTGTCCGATGATATGTGGTATGGGAAGACGTATTAGTCTTAACTTTAGTATGAAAAAATGTGAGGGTAACACCTTTTGAGACTAATGAATTTTATTCGTGAGCTGTCGCATATATGTAATATGCTCTGTCAGGATCCATGGATTGATGGACGTTGGATGGATGGACGATGGACGAACTCCGATCATAAAAGCTCACCGAGCATAAGCTCAGGTGCGCTAAAAAGCAAATTTAGTGCACTCTTTATTTACAATATGACTTATACCATAGTAGCATAGTTTAATAGTTTAGTTTACATACCTATGAGCCAATTGTCTCCGGTGTATTCCAGCTCAAGATTCTTTTTGAGAATGGTAAACTGTTCTTCCGAATGAATTGATACAAGATTTCCATTATGATCGCGACAGTAGCCCTGTGCTGCATGAATGCTCAATGGATCAAGATGAAAGGTATAGGATGGCTCATTTGAAATCATATTTGCTTCTGAAATCGCGAAAAAACAGTAGCATTTATTTTTTATGTACTTGTTCAAACCCCATGTAAGTTGCACCTGCTCTATGTGTGCAAGTAGATACATACATATACATATATATATATAAATATAAAATAAATTTCATTTTATAACTAGCACATAAAAAGTATAATACTACCCAAGGCTCATCAATGTACACCACTTGACTTGAAATGTCACAATTCGCAGTTTTACCACTTTGAGGTATGGTGAAATAAAAACTAATGTCATCAAATAAAATTTGATAAAAAATATGACATTTGTTAATTATTTTCATAGGATAATTTAAATCTTACCATTTTTTTCACAGATGAAGTGGTGTTTTTCATTGCAGTCTGTGTGATATATAGCGGTGGCCACTGCTATGGCGTCCTCATCAGATTGTAAAGTGGGCGATGACTCCGGATCACTGAAGCACATAGCTAAATTGCGCAAAACTGTTCCAGCACGCTTAATTGCGTTTTCTTTGTTCTCTTCCTTAATGCGACGACCAAATTCTGTTGAATTGGATTTACCATCAACAATCGTTTTTCTCATGCATTCACGAGTGTTGCCCGTGGGCTTTATCTTCACCGTAGATGACACAAAATCAATCATGCACTGGATAAGTTTTTCAATATTATCACTCGTTGGACTTATTCTATTGAACATTGATACACATCGATGCCCTGGCAATAGGTCATCCAGTATGCATTCGGTAACTTCGTTTTTCTTCTTTGAACTGCCATATGAATCGCGATTATTATGAATTACATTTACAATACAATTATCAAATTTGTCATAATTTCCTGTCTGCTTGAATAATTGTTCCATGTGTGTTTGTAAACAGAGGTCAATTTGTCGGTCCACATTCGTTGACATAGTATTGCGACAGATCTCATTGTCTTTAGCATATTTCTCGAAACAAATACGTTTCTCCAATTTGGTCGGCTTTCTCGGTATTGATCCTAAACTGTCTACGGTTTCATGATAACAAGCTGTAATGTTTTCATCAGTAATACTTGCCAACTGAGAATAAAGTTTAATGCCTTGTAGTGCACCCTCGTAATCTTCAATTCGCTGAGGCTCTGCAATCTTAGATTTACTTTGGTTTCTAAACAATTCATGAAACTCTTGTATATCAGAATAGTTTTGATTGACTTTTTTGAACAAACATTTTAAAAGAACATCAGAATGGAGTGATATAATATGTTTATAATTCCAAAAATGGTCTTTTAAACACTTACTAGCATTAGCACAACTTTCTACTTCTGAAATTAACTTTCCTTCTATGACTGCTGAGAGGCATTTGGTCAAAGCACCAAAGTCAGTTGTTATCAACAGTCCAGCCTTTATAAAATTGTCGATACAGGTTCGAAGTTTCTTAATTTTATCAGCATTCAAATTATAATCTCCCCACAATTTTTTAATGCATTTTAGTGGAGAAGTCAACTCAGCATCTGCAAAAGAATCCTTTCTTTCTTGATTATCGCTACGAAACACGCCATAGGTCACATAACCACGTTTCTTAATAAGCTCCTCAACAACTTTTTCGAATTTGTAGTAATTTTGTTTGGATTTATATTTTGCTTTCACAAAGTCTTTAGTTGTCATAAATCGATTCTTGTTTGTTTTTATTGCAGGCACAAGTATACCACATTCCCAAGAAGGAACGGTTTTCTTCTTCATGACTGCCCTGTAACAAATTACTGGAAGTATTATACACAATAATACATGGGAAGGCAGTTAATGAAGTGGTGGGAACACCGAACTTGTAACCAAAAGGTTACAGGTTTGAAACTTCCTACCAGTCGACTTTTCTTTAATGATCTTCAGCAAGTCATTTAATCCAGATTGCTGAAGTAAATGCGTCTCCAAAATGGGTAGATGCTTGATATTGACGGGGTGATACGCAAGTGTCAAAAATAGACTGATAACTGCGGTCTAGAAATGTTGTACTCTACCTTTACCTTCGCATGTATGTCACATACATACAGTCTCACCCATATAAGTCGTTCCCATTCCCTCGACTAACAGTAATTGTCCGGTGCCATTATTCAGTCCATTACACATAGTCAATTGATTACGACGTTAGATTCTGTGTCCCCCGTGCATGTCGACATAAACGGTTTAGACTGTATATCAGTCCCCATGGTGGTAAATTATGGGAACAGATATTAGTTATTCATACAAAATATCAATTCAAAATAAATCTACTGCAAAATTTATATAGTTTTATGGATATATTGGATTATTATTAAAAAAGGTGGTAGCAGTTTAATCATCTTGGTCTTTAAGCATTATTTTATGATGCAATAAAATGCCTGAAGACATTCATTTAACGAATGCCTAGATTAAAAAAAAATATTAGAGAACAATTCATTCATCAAATGTCAGAGTCGTCAAATGTTCAAAATTGCAGGAATGAAGAAAAGTCTGTCAACAATAAGGAGACCGAAATTAATACCTAATCATACAGTAGCATCTCTTATTTAAATTATTTTTACGCATTGCTCCATTAGACAACCTATATTGCCACAGCATAAAAATTGTGAAACCATGATGAATGCGCTCGAATGAAACATGCAGAGATTCTATATAAGATATTCAAATATGCGAAACAAAAAAATACGATATACCTTGTAGTACAATATATACTAATATTGTTATTGTTTCCTCATATGCATGTGCATAAATTTTATAATGGAACTTTGAATATTCTAAAATTCTTTTCCCACTCACATTTATACGAGTTAACATTTTGATAATGTTTAACATTTTGTATTTTTAATGTTTGTTTTTAGTGTTTGAACTTTTATGTTGCATACTAATTAATCAACTTTTTACAGTGTCAGGTAGATGGAACACTATACGCACACTCTAAAATCACTTCATTCATTCATTAATTCAACACTTTCATTCTCAAACTGGTCACATGTTACGTAAAAGAATTATAAATGTAAATGTACCGACACATGATCGAAGTTCGGAGAGCCGGTCAACCAAGTAAAACTAGAATATTCCTCTTTGTAATGTGCTCCAGCCCATACTGGCAAATGGTCCTTTTTGTACTTATTGATAATCAACAGAGCCTTCTTCATAAAATCCTGAAAAAAGAAAAAACAATAAAATTTTCTCATAGTGCAGCATGTAGCCAAAAATATATCAACATGGATATTCATGTTATATAACAGGAGATGTGGATTAAGTGACTATGGTCGCAGAGCTGACATGTAACTAGTCACATGCTATCACACGCAATGGCACAACGTGCATCCAGCGACTAGGAAGGCTTGGCGACATTAGGAATCGCACGATACAGGCCCAATACGCAGGAACTAAATACTGTATAAACCAATGGCGCAGCAGGCACCAGGTGATCGTGAGCCATTAAAAAGCAATAGTGGCTATGCTTTAATGATAACTTTATTATTTCACCAACAAAGAGCATATTTCATTTAAATCAATGTTATCAATCCTATAGATATCGTATGTAGTTAGAAAAATTTTGGAACTCTAATATAAACATATTGAATATACCTCACTTACTGCGCTTCAATAGTATAGAATGTACCAAAAATCGTCTTACACATTTACAACGATTCTTTCTTAGCAACTATAAATTTTCCAACAGCTTCTTCTGTGTTCATAATGGAAAATGGTTTAAAAAGCCTTTTTTTCAAAAACCTCTGCGGCTATGTCTATGGAAAAAAGTTAGCTGCGCAGCTGGCTACACCACCTAAGAATTTTAGTACGCGCTTCCCTCAATTTGTTATAATTGTTGAGTATAGTAATTTATGGATATCTACATAATTAAGAACAAGAACATGCAGTTGAGTCATAAACTGAAAAATACCCGTTTGTTGCATCAAAACCTTGTCAATTATTTTTAGCAAACAAAAAGTTCGTGAGAATGTCCTTAAAATATCTCTCAGGCAATTTACGAAATCAATTTGGATGGTAGAAAAAGACACCAAATGGAAAAATATCCAGTAACATAATATAAACCTTATTAAGGTATTAACCTGTTATTAGGAAGCTGTCAATCATATAGGCCTTGATACGTACCCATTCTTCATTGCTACTCAACACCAG
>WURV02228365.1:0-10069 GCA_011762755.2 Epimenia babai | reverse complement strand
CTAGATATAAGGCCAATTTATTCATTTTCTCCCAGACATCATTGTACCTTGTGTAAATAACGCTTGACTTATCAAAAGAAAAGAAATGTGAATTCGAGAATACTGTGCTATCGAAGTATAAGCACAATATGAACTCGCATAAAAGGATTTGACAGATAAAATCTAGTGATAAAACTCCTTCATAAAGAAAGCATACTGTAGTATAATACCACTCGCAAAAATAGGTGAATAGATATACACGATGTTTCATAAGTCTCTACCCAAGCGGTTATTTATAGCTTTCAAAAGATATAAATAACTCAGGGTCACACTGATACAGAACTACGGTCATGTACCGGAGGTATAAATCATTGGATTATTCAGGATATATAGAGATATTATTTAGTATTAAAACTAGAGTAATGATAATCGTTCCAGAGAAGACTTAATTCATAGCACTTTGAATAGTGGTTATCGACTGATGCTTGCCATTCTCAACACGAGTGAAATACTATATATATATATATATATATATATATATATTGCTATAGTATAGAAAGTCGACCACGATACTGAAGAGATTGGATATAAAGCTGCTACAAACTTAATCGAATTATAGCATTAGTAATCACACACAGATTAGACTAATCAATTAACCTACAACTCACTTTAATAACAATAACATAGTTATATACGTAATCATTATTCTCCATATTGACCTTGAAGTTCAAGGCGAACTTTTCAAGTATTCAATATTTATTAATGTTTCAGCAATACAAAGTTCTATCAATAGTTTTATATAGAAAAATAGAATGTACAGGTACAGACTTCGCTATAGTAGCCCACTACTGTGTTCCTATGCACTGTACCACAGACACATTACATAAATGTGACAAGATGAGCGAATAATTATAAATGATACTGCGATGATTTAAGAGTTTGCAAAAAACAGGGAGGGCTATAGCTTAGTGACTTGTGACTACTTCTACAGTTAGATGAACGCATTAGCATGCCTGCTTTTACCAAAAAATATGTAGTATATGAGTATACTCATAACAAGTATATGTTATTATGTTTTCGTTATTGCAATATCTCACTTCCATAAAATGCAAATGGTGAATTACAATGCGTAGGTACGAAAAGATTAGATATCCACACAATTTTGGTCGGTAGAATTGGTGTTCCAGATCCAGTGAGCGATATATTTTATAAATACCACTTGTATATATAAGGTATTAGGACAGCTGGCAGATGTGGCATTTGGCTAATTTGCCTTCTATTATCAATAACATCGTGCTAATGCGATGTTAGCAAAAATGCAGTCCGTGGAATTTGCGTCGAGGCAAAGACGCTAGAAAATAAAATGCGAATAGAACGAATATTACGGCGATGCATGCAAAGCTCGTTTATTCATAATAAACGCTCAAAGGGAAGAACTTGAATGGATCAATACATCAGTGGAGGCCATGAAGGAATATTAATAATGAAAACCTCCGTATTGCTAGAGGCCAAAAACCTACCTATAATACAACCAATGAACGCGGCCGTGATACCTGCCATAATGAGTCTGTGTGCACCGCTATTGTGCCGTTTAATACCGTGTGGTTAGGGAAGAACCGATCTGACCGCATAGCCACTACAATGGTGACGGGGGTCAATTCAATATACAAGCCACTCGAAATCTGGGATAGATAATCCGGCAGTGTCGCGAAAATGTAAATACAGGACCTTATCAAAGGCACGCCGGGATGGCTATTTGTTGGCCATAACCTCTGGTAATTACACAATAAAATGCCTGACATTCTTGAGTTTCCTGTAAAATAAATTATAATGGGGTATTTGAAAAAACCCATCGCCGATCTTACTATTAACAAACATATTTGAATGTTGTTTGATACTAACAGCCAAATGAGTCTGAACGAAACTAACATCGATGAATGGTACTCTAGTAAAAGATTTAAGTAAAAATACATATCGACACAAGTTACACACCCCCCTTACTCTCATGACATGATGACCAAATCTAGAGACCAACCTTAGCACAATATTTGCCAAATAGCAGACCTTTGCAATATGGCGGTTTTTTGAGAAGAAAACTAATAAAAAATTGACAGAAGTTGCCTCCCTTTGCTACGAAGGCGATGCCATGAACCAATCCAGAAGAGACCAACCCAATGACAATAATACGTAGTCAAATAGCAGACCTTTGAAATACGAATATCGGCATAATAAGTTACCTCCCCCTAGCTGCGATGACGATATCATGAACAAATCTAGAAGAGACTAACCCATAGACAATAACTGCAAAATGGCAGACCTTTGCGATAAGCGGTTATGGAAAGGATTTTTTAAAGAAAATCTTAACATAGGATGGACGGACATCCAATGGACAAACTCCGATCAGAAAAATACACCGAGCATAATTTCAGGTGAGCTTAGAAGCGAACTATTTTCAGAAGGTGAACTATTTTCAGAAGACAAACTATTTTCAGAAAAAAAACTAAATTCTACGAATTAATGTTTATACAGTACACATAGATACAGTTATCATAAAAAACTTTGAACAGCTGATGCACACACCAGTGTGGTTAATCGCATTCGGTCATGCATTGATCAAAATCTGAATTACATGAGCTCGCATTCCATCAGCATGTATACTAGCCATGGGTCGTACATGTACATAATAGCAAAAGAAAATGTTTTTAAAAAGCATAGTAATTGAAATACTTTACTGTACCTCAATGTATTTTTACAGTACATGTCATGGATTTTGTTCAAACACGAAGACATGGTGAAGGTATATGATTATTTCGGTGGAGATGTTGAAACTGAGAAATATAGCCCCATACAATCCCTTAGTTGACAAGGTAGATAACATAAACCACATACTTGGATACAGGAAATATATAATGAAGAAGTAGTGTGGTAGGCAAGAGCGAAAAGGACCATGTTTGCCAATGTCAAATCAAGGAATATTCTATTCTCTGGGTTCCCATATGGAGAGATGCAATAGAAAATTTGGTTATAACGGGAACGATTGGCGGAAAGCAATTGAGAAGAAAACATTATAAACCGGGCTCATGAATGGACATAAGTGAGCAATGCGAACATAATATTAAAAAAACTCATGGTAAAATAATGCCAATGCGCTCACAATGACATCTTAAGGAGAAGAACCATATTCACAAATATTGTATGTATAATAATCTGGGCTAGTTTGATAAACCATACACAATCTCTTTATCGCAGCCTACCGTAATTATATGTATTATGTATCTAAACCAAGGGGAAGCTTAGTCCATAGACCAAAATGCAAATGTCTACTGGAAATTCTGCCTGTAGTACGATTAACTAAACAGATAATATGCGGACATCGTATCCAGTGACTATATACACTATGTTAAATATCGGTTCATCATACATAAATATACAATACCTAATTTGGCCCATGACCAATCAGCTGATATACTACCTCATAATAACTAATTAAAATGACTAATTCTAGAATGAGTAACGAATGATGAACGAATTTTCTAAAAGTAAATAAAAGATACACGCGGTGAATGAATTACTATACAAAGATTTACAGATGCCGGCTCCTGTGTCAGTCATATCGTAAAAACAGAGTAAAGGAAGGACCTTATTGATTGATTCGGATTCTAGTCTGATACTCTATCCAGCACATACCATCATCATACCCTCCGTATCACTCTAGCTTTCATGTTAACTGAACATGAACAGATTTTGAACACTTGTCTATGTGGATCGATATCTCGCACGAGTGACACTGTATATGACAGCGAATATTGACTGGGTTCGTCCTTTCATGCTACGCTTCATAGAATTCCGAGAAGACAATGAAATGTAACGAGTAACAAAAACCAACAAGTTCCGTGTAATGCGACCAATAATGCGCCCATAGCGCGATTACTAAAGCGAACACAATTCGCCTCTAAAATAATACAAGAGATAACTCAAAAACTCTCCGAATTTGGGTATAATAATTTTTGTGCTGTTCTTATAACAAAAATCTGAGAGCAGTTTGGACTAAAAAAATGTGGCTAAGTGGTATTGCAAATAATATCACTGCGAGCTATCCGCCTTCACTAATTTATATATTCAAATATATTGTAAAGTATGAAAAACTGGGTAAATCAGAGTCATGAGTCATTAGTGGTAACGATATACAATAATAAATTATTGTTTACAGTGTTAAAATGATATAAAAAATATCATCCAAATAGAATCCAATTATTTCGTAAATTTCAACTCCACGTAAAATTTCTTGTTTGTAAAATGGTACAAGACCTACTATCATCGCATTTTTCTGATAAAATAGTACTGATTGGATACTCAAGTGGCATACTTATATATTTCATTCAAAATAGGCTATTTACCGATGGAACCATTGTCTAGGCCATTGCTGGCCCTCTACAAAACTAGCCTATGCGCTTAACATCACAAATGAATTAGCCTCAATTCTGGAGATGGGGGGGGCCTCTGTAGTTCAAAACAACAGAGTATGGGGTGATAGTTGAAATGCAATTTTATTGATTTATCTAGTGCCCTTAACACGTGGCTTTCAAAGTTAACCTTCATTAACCTAGTTCGTATGACGGGTTCCAGATGCCCACGGCTCACATAATATACTCCACAAGTCTGTGATAGTCAACGATTATGTACAGTGAGATAATATAGTCGAGAGGTGAGCGCCATGGAGACCATCCATAGAGGATCTGAAATACAGCCACGTCAGACGGGAAAAGCCTTTACATAACCACACTGAAAATGTGATAAGTAGTATATCGGGAATATACTTCTTTTGGAATCAAATCCAATGATTTGACCACCACGCTAGCTGCCCCCTTCGCATATAACATTTAAGCAATAATCCTGACATTAGGCGTAGCACTAGTCCCATATCAACAGCCGGTTAGGAACTTGTAGCCAATGACAACTCAATCTTGTAAATACATCGTAACTCTAATGGCATTCTGACCATATCGCCGAGCATATGACTATCAAAATATAAATTTCAATGTAACAGGTCTTATGTACATTACATTATTCCCATATATGTCTTACGCACAAGTCTAACATTAAATGATTAATGTGGCCATTTGTACACGCCCCAGGTTTCACTCGCAGCGACATTTCCATATCATGAAAAAGTTAGTTTTTATACAAACAGCAACAAACTAGGTCACCTAAAGGATTGTCTCCAAAAGTGGAAATATAGAGCACTATTATGTTTAGATATATCAACTGTGGGTTCAATATAAAAATCATATATTATAAGTGAACAAGAGTCGTAGTAATAATGGTATTATAATGCTTTGAAATTAACAGCAGCGTGGCACACTGATATGACTAAGGTTAAGCAATAATGGCCTAAACTGGTTGGCAGTTTTCTAATTACTCGCGCATAGTACATAATAATCCTAAGTTGTAAATGAATAGGTTGTAATGGTTATCACTCACAATTGTCAGCAAAAATTGAATCGCTGAGACATTCGCTTATTTACATACCATTCCATACAGTATTGCACCATTTTTAGAAGGAGCTGTAATCTCCATATTCCAATGTGGCCACAATACATATATACGATACGCCCTGCCCTTTACAACTAAAAGTATAAGCAACAGTTAACTGATTTACATTCATATTTATACACAACCTTCACTGCATGATCGCCTTTTTTGAAGTAGCTGCATTTCCTATGGTCCAATGTGACCACAATAAGTACTGTCTTATAAAAGAATAACGTCAACAAATATTAGTCTAATAGTTATTGTAGCTATGCTTATATATGATCTAGCATAGCTGGAGAGTTCCATTTAAGTTTAATTAGCACCAGGATAGAATATAAAACAATTGACAGCCGCATATCATTGCAAATTTGCTAAATTGTCAACTGGATTTTTTTGCTGCTGTTGTTTATTCTAAGAATCAGCTAGTTTTATAGAGTAGTAGGAGCGCTATCGGCCCTGTAAAACTAAAAGTATCAAGGAACAGTCAACTGATTTACAATTTATTTTACATAACATACCATTCTCTGCGGGATCGCCTTTTTTAGAAGTAGCTGTATTTCCCATGGTCCAATATGACCACGATATGTCGCAAAAAAACCGTTTTACGCCACGAAAATGAGTTAAATCCTCTCAGGCAGAAATACTGTCATACACTATACATTATACACAATACCGAGTACATCATCAAATTAATTCATGAACGACGAACGATGTGTTCGTCAGGAAACTCTCATCAACATAGAGATTTCCATGTATTCATACGACACGCTTCAAGAAAACATTCAGGATTTTTATCCAAAAAAACTATGACAAAATTAATAATTTTTAATATTATTTTTATAATCGGGATGCTTAGCTAAATTCATTTTGCACATTTAAAAGCATTTATTAGGCTCGAGTACGAGGGATTACATTCGTACGCGCTTGAAGACAAAACAGTGATTTGTAAATGTCAAAAATAGGATGCGAGTGTCTTGCTGCAATAACATTTTTGAGGTTTGACAAACATTGACATTTCAGTATTCGGCGTACAATTAACAGTCAATATATTTTAAATTAGTATTTTCCATCAATATTGCCCAATATCTTATTACTTTCGTTATTATATTGATTAGTCGAAACGACATTTACAAGCCAGGGTAGACCACCTAGCAACCAGTATATATTACAACAGAGTTATCGCCCATATAGAAATATACTACGAAGACCATACCAGACGAACTTTATGTTTTATCAATTAAGAATTATGTACATTTCAACTGTAAAAGAGTGTTTGTATTTACTGCAATAATATTGTCACTAGTTGAATTATTACCAGGTGTGGTTGATAACTTCAAATATACAAGAGCACGGAAGCTTCCATAGTTTGATATGTAATGAAATTTTATTGATTTATAGTGCCTTTTAACACGTGGCTATCAGACACTTTACAAATTTACGGTTAGAAAATAGAGAGTAGGCCTGAAGATATATAATAAAACTAAAATCATAAGTATGAACGAAATTAGATTTAAATGATCAATTCTGACTTCAGCTGATTTAAACACTGAAATGGAGTCGCTGGAGTGGATTCTTCAATACAGTGTAACGCATGATTATGATTTTTTTAAACAATATTACAAATATACTTTAATTGCAACTCGTTTCTCCTCATCATTATCATCACCACTCGGTGACGAGGAAATTGGATTTCAAGCCCATCCAATGTATTCCTTTCTCTCCATTTGCTATACTATATACATCCCATGCCATCTATAAAATACCACCGAAGTTAGGCTAACCATATTTCTGGTGATATCGATTTACTAACTAAATAACGACTTGCATACATGCTCTTGAAAACAACCATTTTACCTATAAATACAAAAGCAAACCACCTGGTGGTGTATATATGATATAGTGATAATTATCAAAGCAATGCAGTCGTTCTTGTATTCTATATCTCGATCTGAAACCACCCAGCTATTTCGTCTGGAAAATACAACTATACGGTTCAGTGTATGGGACGCATTCGGAAGTGAAATTGGTTCATTCATAGAAAGTGATTTACAACTGATGTTCGGAGATCTCAACTTTGCATGTTTTTCCAAAAATAGGTGTAAGACAACTTACTATCCCACGCGAAAAGTCGCGCCATCTCGCGTTTCTTCCGCTCTTCGCGAATTTTGGCGTACGATAGATTAGTTGCAGTGTCATACTTTCTCCAGCCAAATATTCTGAAGCGACGGGACCGTCTTCTCGGCCCGGGATGGGGAAAAGCGTCGTACACTAACCGAGCTCTTCTGGCTTCTTCGGCCTGAAGCGCCGCAGCCCGTCGGGCGCGCGCGGTATCAAATAACTCGAACAGAAAATTCATATTCAGACATCCTCCTGCATCTCTATTCGTCTATTTTCACGTTATTATCATGATAAGGAGCGCATTGCGGTATATTGTACATACCGTTGTGTTTATCGCGTGTTTTCTACGGGATTCGATCAACAAACCGAACAGACAATTAACTAGCGTCCGCACCCCATACACAGGTAAACATTATATCATTATAACAAGACATAATAATCGATAGAGGTAGACTCATACATTAAAATATGTGCCCCACTTGAACGGAATGTATAAATTTTATATTTATACGGATTTTAGCACGAAATTGACGACACCGGCGTGCGCTGACTAAACATCAATTTTAAAAATCCGGTCAGTAGGCTTACATTACAAATCAAGGCGTGGTGTCAATGTCACTATCGCTAGAAATCCCTTCTTTTCGATCAGCCTAAAGACACAGATAAAGAATCATAAAATAGACCAAAGACAGACATGAGTGTGCAAATATGCCAATAACGTACGCTACTCCATCGTGTTATATATAGAGCGGATGTAAAGCGTTTATATTAAACCACGGCCGTTCCCGCGGTACACTAACATCAATCTATTGTGCATTTTACTTTTACACTCCAAAATGTACAAGCCATCATGCTGCCGGTATCATATCACACTGGCACTTATCAATTCAATGCACAGCTCTAGAGTAAACTCGAGCGCAACAGGGTGACTAATGCATTTGACAACAAAACTGACACATCGCGCTCTTCTGATGCTTCAAATAGTATTCATCGCTGAAATCAAGCCCAGAAGTAAGGTAAATTTTCACGACAATTGACTGCTTGCATGACCACAATCCCAGACAACCACTCGACCAACGAAACGTCTGCCAATTCGATAAGCATTATGTTATCACTGCGCATGCGCCCGTTAAGAAATCATAGAACCTACACTCTACAGCCACAATGTTTATTTCTTAATGTATCAATGACAGCTGTTGTATCGTAAAATTCTGCGCAAGAATCAGATGTAGAAAGTTGAATGTGAGGATAAACCGATGGAACTTAGATAAGCCGTTAGTAATAGTGACAAAAGGACACCCATCACCCAATCGTATAAAATATTACACATGCTAATAGCAATCAGAATCGCAATGGTAGTCACACATTACCCATTGAGTATTGTAATATAATTGTAGTTACTGGGAATTTATAAAGTACAGGTACAACATTAGCTATCCTTTAATCTACCTAACCGTAGTTTGTTCGCGTATACACGTGATTATAGACGAAGAAACAGTATTAGATACGTTTATTAATAACAAAGTAGTGCCGAGCAAAACGCACTGCGCACAATAGTTTTACAGCGAACGCCATGAAAACACGTTATGTACTACCCTACCGCTGTACTATCGTGCACTGTACGCGTCTATTCAAGAGTTCAACGCATTAGGAGAACTTTGATATAATGCACCGGCAGCAATGAGCTTTTGAAAAGAAACTCATTTCAAGATGGCGCACGGCGTGTTGCACTCGGAAGTTCGTCGACAACTGCGCGTAACATCGTAAGCTTTGCCTTCCGTAACGGGCGATCACTTCGTTGACGCACAGAGCAGCATAATGTTGAAAGAACTCCCGCAATTATAACGATTTCATTGAATCCGGGACTGATTTACAGTGTCTAAAGCAGGCAGATGATAGGTTGCCACTTTCCACATCAGTCTAGAACTATATGTACGATAAACTCTGGAGAGCTCACAGGCTTTAGTAGTTAACAATAAATGGGACGTGTGGGCATATGTAACATCGTTTGCGAATGCACGATAAGAACGGTGATTGGTCGATTCAATTCAGCTTACTATTCACCTATATTTTATACTGTACATGTGTAAGTAGTTATAATCAGATGTGAAATGTGAATTTTACGGTAGCAGATAAATTTTGAAAGCATAGGGATGTATATGCTTAGATACCGACCATGACCCTAGATATATTCTATGCCATTTAGCTGCGAGGGTCAAGAAGCCCTACGACTTTTAATCGTCATCGCATTAATCTTGATAAACATAATACTCTTTACTAGATCTTCCACTTTCTAAGATCTCCCCTCTTCTAGCTTTTCCGGTTACGTGCAATGCCCCAAGTATCTTCATTTATTAATCAAGCGAGGTGTCTTTAAAGGTAAATAAGAGGTTTTCACTCACACACACACACACACACACACACACGCACACACACACAC
>WURV02228354.1:0-10070 GCA_011762755.2 Epimenia babai | reverse complement strand
CTTTCATGACTATTACAGTTGGTGTTTTGTTGGTACCAGGATTGGAATTGTTACAGAGTTGGTTGGCTGTTGTCTTTCATGACTATTACAGTTGGTGTTTTGTTGGTACCAGGATTGGAATTGTTACAGAGTTGGTTGGCTGTTGTCTTTCATGACTATTACAGTTGGTGTTTTGTTGGTACCAGGATTGGAATTGTTACAGAGTTGGTTGGCTGTTGTCTTTAATGAATAACGCCGTTGGTTTTTTTGTTGGTACCAGGATTGGAATTGTTACAGGGTTGGTTGGCTGTTGTCTTTAATGACTATCACAATTGGTTTTTTTGTTGGTACCAGGATTGGAATTGTTACAGGGTTGGTTGGCTGTTGTCTTTAATGAATAACGCCGTTGGTTTAATGTTGGTATATTGCTTGTTCATTGTTGCTGTTTATTGAAAGCAATTGTCGTTTAAAACAATATCTCAGCCGTGTGTTTTAACATGCTAAAGTCAATTATATTTTCTTATACCTTAGATAAAAATTACAGCCATTGTTAACTGTTGTAAGTGTGATGTAACTTGGCATCCTATATCAAAATACATTTGTAAATATTCCCAGGTGAAATGAGTCAATGTAAAATAAACGCGCAATAATTTATGATGTATTTATGTATATTACACTGTATATGTTACACTGTATATGTTACACTGTATTGTGTTACACTGTAAATGGAATTACTGCGAACGTCTGTGAACAAATGATTTAATGATTTAGCTTAGGGATAGGGATAGTCGAAACCAATCACGGGTGGGGGAATGCGGCTATTTTATTGCGGAAGTGTGACCGTTGGACACTATTGAATGTTTCGCTCAGCCCCCATCTTCACTTTCAGTTTCTATATCTCCATGTTTCAAATCAAGTAACATAGTTCAAAATCTGAGTGGACCTATAATCCTAGATCGTCTCTATAAAATTTACGGCTTGCAAAAAAAACTAGGTTAAAATTGTGGGAATTTTTAAAGATACTCGTTTGCTAATACATCGCCATTTCTATTCTCCATAAAATTTACGGATTGCAAAAAAAAACTAGGTTAAAATTGTGGGAATTTTTAAAGATACTCGTTTGCTAATACATCGCCGTTTCTATTCTAGTCACCTGATCTAGTTCTGTAAGTTCTGTATACACCATATTAGGTCGTCATCCTTTTAGTACAGAAACTCTGCGTGTCGAGGGTGTTACCATATTTTGTATAAAATCAACACATATATCTCTACGTTATCTCCACATGAAATTATCACTGAGTAAATCAATTCGTATTATATCCCTAACATTTATGCGTGATGAACTGTTGCTTGGTGAAAGTCTGTCAAGTTTATTGCGGCGGTGAAGTATTTACGGATGAGAGTTATTTGATATCGATATCGGAGCTATTTAACCCTCAGAACTCCGTCGTCATTGTATTACTATTGTAACATGATGTTCACATGTCAGTGTGGTACGGGTTAATGGCTTCGAAGTATGATGCTGTGAATATTGGATTTAATTGAATAATTTCGACGTATTTTTTTATGATATGAGATATTTTTATAAAATGTTCAAACGAGCCTTAAATGACCGTTGATAATTATAATCAAACGTGCGCATATGTGTTACCATTATAGTCGTGTGATTCTTGCGTGTTCAACTCAATCGTCCAATCCGTTAACTCTGCTGTTTTTTTGAAATGCTGCTATCTTTGAAAATCGCGCAGTGCCTATGTACATGACTTTAACTTAAAGAGGGGTCAAACCCTAACTTTGTGATTCAGGTACCTATTGATAATTGTGTCTATTGCACTCTCGTTATCGTAGCTGCAGGGATGAAAAACATTGATAACATCCACAGGGATATTCTAATTACCCCTAATAAATTATCATAAATAAAAAACAGAATTAAAAGGTGAGATGTCAACAGGATTATTATCTTAAAAAGTATGTATGATATTAACAGGATTATTCTCTTAAAAGGTATGATATTAACAGGATTATTCTCTCAAAAGGTATGATATTAACAGGATTATTCTCTTAAAAGGTATGATATTAACAGAATTATTTTCTTAAAAGTTGTGATATTAACAGGATTATTCTGCTAAAAGGTACTTCAGAATAATTCTATTAACAGGAACGTACTTTAATACTCAACCCCGTTTATGCAAATTGATTTTTTTAGGAATTATTATAATTTAATTTTTGAACATCTAATTTTAGACCTGAGACTGTGAATCAAATGGGTGAAGAGAACGCATTAATAAACCTACCTTCTAACCTCCTAGTAATTCTTAATTATAGTAATACTTCTATGAATATTCATCTCGGTTGATACGGTGTGGTCTGTATCATCAGTTTATTGCTATTTCATTGAAACGTCATCTAAACCAGACACTCTCACACCACTCTCTCAAGTTTTTCTCTATTGGTGAAGCTGTTACTCGGGTGTGTTATTGTATGGTATCACATACGTCATATTGAGTCGGGGATAAAGAAAATGGAAATAAACACCGTCGCTGCGCACTTGATCGTCTCATCGCGGTTTGTCGAAAAATTTTACAACACCAGAATCACTTTCAAGTTTGCGTACGTGAAATCATGTATGATTTGTGTTACGTACAAAACACCCTTAGAGCTTGAACAAACAGGAACTGAACTCCTCTTGATAATCCGTGGATACGGAATCATGTAACTATTATTTAGTGAATATTATTTCCCCAGTCATCGATGCATCTAAGATAGCTCAGTATTGTACTCGATGGCATGAAACTGATAGTGATATAAATAATTCTAACCCTAAAATCGGCAATGTTAGCGCTATTGATATAAAATCGTGCGATTTCAAGAGTTTATTTATCTTTATTTTACTTCATCAAAAGAAATATCTAAAAAGTTTAATTGTTTTACATCCATGTATACGTCGATAGATGCCATGTCTTCATCTATTAAAACCAGGCACTTAGTATACTAAAAATATATATCTCTTTCTGACACCATACTTATATATGTCGCGCCCTGTTAAAATTTTACCTTTTAACATAATAATCCTGTTAACATAATCAAATTTATAATTCAATAATTGCCACTTGTTTATTAACAATTTATAATTAATTTGTAATAATCCCTGTGATGATGATATTGCCATCAATGCCAGATTATCATGATTCACCTGTATTTTCCATAGATCTGTCATTTTGTATCCATGTCATTTAATTTATTTATGCTAATATGGTTTACAAAACGAGTCTTACTAAAGTATATCAATAAATAACCAAAATTAACAACGCCTACGTACCTGCGTAAATTGCCCTGTATCGTTTTTATGCATCTAATTATTCTTTTATTCTCTCGCAAAATTTACCGTTTGATTTTTGATGTAAAGCTGTTCAAAGCTTCATAACCCATTATGTTCATGCGAACTAATTGTTCTTGAAAACTCGACTTAGCTATGAAGGTGTAGTCACTGGCTGTCATTAAGTTGAAAATGTCCACAATATCATTTGGGTTTGTTCAAAGGGTGCCGGTAAGTGTAGTGAATAGAGCTTTTGACTCTAAAACCAGAAGACCCTGGTTCAGTTCCGGCTCTAACCAGTAGTCGAAATCTGGCATTTTTTCTTTTTCAGCAGAGAGTACCTTAAACCCATGTGCCCATGGGGTCTGGGTAGCTCTTGCAGTGTGGTTCTGTTAGGGCTTTTTCCCCTGAGACATAGCTGTGCTTCTGATTCTCTATGGATGGTTTCTCTGTCGCTTACCTCTCCGTTGTCCTCATCCCACTGTAAATAACCATCAAGTATCACAGAGACTGAGTTTGTGACATTTGAAGCCCATCTGTAGACATTTGGATCCAGTGGAATGTATGGAAAAATGATCAATTGTCTTCCCAGACTCAGAAGGTTTTTCACTGTAGGTGTTTTCCCCCACCCCTTATAAGTGAGGCTAATCAAATTGTGGTGTTAACAATATTTATAGGCTAGCTTTGTAATGGGCCCAGAAAGTGTGCCTTGGACATCACCCTTTCTTAAGTAACTAGTTTTTGCAATATTAAAAATGAAAAACACAATAGCCAGAATTTGATTCTTACAAACTGGTTTTATTCGGAGATTCAGCGTGGAAAAAAGATCACCGTAAATAACTAATAGTGTTATAAACAATAAATACAAGAAAAAAGAAATTAACCATACAAATATGAAAGTAAAAACAAACGCGGTTACCATAGTTATGATCAAGGTGGGATGACAATATGAAATAGTAACTGTAGAGGTTGTCATCACCATGGAGATGAGAATGAATTAAAGTTACTGAAGGTCGTAGTCATGGTAACATGACGTCAGACGTTTCACCAAGTGGCTTTACTTCTGTAATAACTGCCTTGTGTCTTTGGGTATTTTTCGGGAAATTGTCCCTAAATTTCTAAAATTCCCGAATAAAGTTATACCAAGTAGGAGTGAGCCAGAAAGACGCGCAGTGCAATACTGGTAAAGGGGAGATAATACATGCTATGTGAATTAAATAGGTGTTCGCCAATCCAGCTGCACATGGAACTATTATCCTAAGTGAATGGAGCAAAGTCGCAGGGCAGGGGTTTTATAAAGAATTACAGTCCCGTAACGGGAACACATGATATGATAAACGTTACATTAGACCGTCCGATTAATAGTAAGTTATTGAGGTGGAAATATACAAGACGCAAGAGGTTTAGTGGTGTTTCGGGGCATCTTGTTTTAATTGGTAAAGATTCTGAGACGGTCCTGGTAGGAAAACACCGAGTAACATGGGAAATTGGAGCGAGACATGCTACCTGATAATTAGATACTTTATTTAAGGGCTTAAAATGAAGTGAGATATACAAAAAAATCTTCGTAAATACAAAAGGCAGCCTGCGTTTGTAGTGTACTTGGTAGCTGGGAGCGCATAAAACTGGGTAATTTTAGGGTCATTAATTTCTCCATATATTATGCACGTCCATGACTACCCTCTAATCAGGACCTACAATGAAATGTTTTAAGAATGAATAACTAGTAAAATCAATACATCATTATATGAAACGGTAAAGATTTTTGTGATCCAATGGAGAAAGGTAGGAATCGAAGTTTTTTATAGTGAATTTCAAGAGTATAAAATCGATCAATTTTAAAAGTACAATCGTTATTTACAAACATGAAAAAAGTAGCGCTTTTGTAAATGTCTTCTTTACCCTTCGTTATAAAACGACGAAGAAATTCTGTGGAGCTCTGTAAAAATGATGTATTTCAATATCATTTAATATCTTAATATGTGTCGTGCAGCTCTCTAAAAATGATGGAAAGAAATGCACAGAAAAAACCTATACCTCTGATGGTCCCTTCAGAGTTATAGGTTTTTTTCTGTGTATTCCCCTCCAGCTATTCAGAGAACCACATTGGCTACCCCATTAACATCTAAAAATGATGTATTTCAATATCATTTAATATCTTAATATCTGTTGTGAAGCTCTGTAAAAATGATGTATTTCAATATCATTTAATATCTTAATATCTGTTGTGAAGCTCTGTAAAAATGATATATTTCAATGTAATTTAATATCCGACAATCTTTACATGTGAAATTTGACTTGTGACCATAACAGTCACACAGTTACACAAGTCGATAAAAGATAAACGCATAACTGCTGTTAATTACCTTTGGTTTACTTCAAGGAAAACAAAGCTAATACTGAATTAGGTATAATAGATAAAGATCCACAGGGCTCCATATCACAAAACTTATAGTGAATGTGCACATTTCTGTATAGTTTATAAAGATGCTCTGTAAACGGTAAACAATGATCCTGTGTGGATAATATTTATGATATGAGGAGGAAATTAATGAAGTCTTTGGTAATAACATAATTAAGTAGGAAAGACTGGCTTAGGTCGTTGTTTCACTTTCGTTTTTATTCGCTTGAACAGCGGGATGTTGATGTCTGTTATTGCCTCCCTTGGGGCACTTTTAAGATTATTTGGTTCGGGAGGGGGGGGGGATTTGTGGATTAATCGATAATGAACGAATCACAGCTGGTGTTACGATGGCGATAAAGATCCCAAGTTAATATCGGAGTAAAACACGAAATAAAGAGATAATTAGAAATATTTTTTACCGACGTAGACATTCGAAGAAATATTCGTAACCTAAAAAGTTCTTCTGAGAATAATAACTACGTAACGCGTTAAAATCCTTAAAATGACATAAAAAATAAGCTCAAAGAGAGATGGCAGGATAAACTGAATAATATACAAAACGTGAAGGGAAAACTGAAATGTATGAAATGAGATATGTCGAGCAATCACAGAGTCGCACACTGGCTAAAAACAATAAGTTGGGTGATTTTGATGGGAAATGTTAAATTTCAAAAAGAACAATTATGATCAACTGCAAACATATAAAAGATATAATTATTTTACGTAAAAATTTCTTCACCAGTATCTGTTTGCGGTCTTTAATGTGCAAAAAAACCAGTTGAGATTAGATAAATTTGGAGACCAAATTGTTGAGGTATGAAACAGTGGAACGAATGAAAAATACGACGGACTTGGTCGGAAAATTCCACTTGTTTGGAAGATCTAAAGCGCATGACATGATGTACTTGGTGGGAAAATTCCACTCCCCATAAATATAGACTTAAGCACAGGATGTTAGGATATACCTGGTGGGAAAATTCCACAAAACATTTGGGTAATCTAAAACACAAGATGACATTTGGTGGGAAAATTCCACTCCCCAGTCCGCATAAAGATGCTGTTAGGACATAACTGATAGGACAATTCATCTCAAAATGCAGCTAGTGTAAAACGCGAGATCTAGTCGTTGGGGGGTTTGACTGGATTGAACGTTCAGATCTATCCGGTGGGGGTGGTGGCATTGAGTGACGTGGTGCGTGGGTGAATGACGTGACATCATCACTGTTTGGACACGAGGACTTCTAACAGTTTTAAACGTGACTTGACTCTCTGAATCACGAGAAATATAAAAACATTAGTGTTTGAATAGAGGAGCACTGAAAGAGTCTTCATTTTGTTAGCTGTAAACTGCAAGATATTAAAATATTAGCACATTTCTGTCTGAGAGAAGGATTCAAGAAATAAGTGGCTTCCCATGTTACTTTATTAATGACATTAATATAGGTGTCATTAATTTATTAACTGCTGCATTATTAATGACGGTAATATAAATACATTAATTTGTTAAATGCTATTTTATCAATGACATAATTACAAATTTCATTTATTTTTTACCCATTTTACATTAACAAACTATTCCATGTACCCATTTCAAAACAAATCTTTCCCAATATTCCTAGTCTATAAGACAGCAAGGCACGGAATATATCCCCCGTGTTCTCAATTCAACTCACAGCACGCAATTCTCCAATGAAAAATCCCCACCCTCAGCATTTCACTGTCCCAGTGGTGACGGGTGTTGAATAAAATCAAGTTAGACGTGTTACATCAACTCAATATCCATGCACTCGCCACAGCAGTCATAACCAGTTATTCCCCTTGTTGGTCCCGTCCTACAACCTGTTGTCTCCCCTGTTGTCTTCCCTTACGATCTCCAAAACTCGATTTATCTCCCTTACATTACCAAAACCATTATCTAACACGCGACGAGGTATTCTTGATATAAAAAACACATGTTCATCCCAACCTTAGTCACAAAGACTCCAATGTGTTGGGACACCACTATAATCAGCATCTACGGTGAAACAGTAGCCTAAAATAAATACAGAATAATTTCTATACCACCAGAATCCACTATCGGTGGAATGCTAGGTGCTGGATGTTCAAAAATACATTCCTTATATATACATGACAAACAAATTTGCCCTAAATATCGTGGTTGGGAGACACTGTAGTGAAAATCACCAGTCTGGACATAGTTGGCATTCACGCCACTGGTACCAAATACCTAGGGACAGCCTACACAGGTGGCACACACACGGCTAATCTGTGATAGACGATATCACTTACTTTATATTCTATGTATTCGCCACTCAGCGGAATTCTGTCTTCTTTCTGTACTTTCCTGCGAAGACACGAAACTAGATACACGACTTGATGATATAAATTTCACATAGAATGCGAATGTGCAAGTACAGGAAGTTGAAGGGAATGTGGAGGCAAGGGAAAATAACTCACTCAATCGTACAGACAGAAAGCTCCACACCATGAACTTCGTATGAATCGTCAATGTCAAAATATCAACAATCTCAATAATGCCATGCATAAAAACTTGAGCAACCTATTTTGTTGATTCGCCTTTCCAGGGAAGTTGTGAATTATTGATGAGATGGTTAATGGAGTCGCTTTTTAGACGAAAGATGTCTAAATAACAATATATATCCTGCACAATACATCACCAGCGCTACGTTATCTGTAAGGACAAGCGTCTTTCTTGCCTTTGATGCCTGAGATTATATAAACGACTGATAGAATAAACGAGGATGTTCTTAATCACTATCATGGCTGACCACATAAGAGTATGTCATAGTCTTTCTTGATGTGGCGGGTCTGAATTTATGGCGGGAAATGAAAGAACACTCATCAAGTTACAAATAATGCTAGAAACAACATACGTGGAAACTTGCGTCCGTTACCCTAAATGGTCCCCATCCCCATGCCCCGAATGCTAGAAGAGTAACCATCTCTCGCGGTAATTTAACAACGTTGTTACCACGACGACGTAAATTTGGCACGCACCGTCCGTTCTCTCTGTAAAAATCATCCTCGTACTGTCGCAGAATTTTCCGTAGCTCTTTTTTTTCTTTGTTCATGTAATCCAGCTCATCCCGCAGTTCTTGTCTGCAACAAACAGAACAGTCGTCTCGTGAACCACCGTCCAATCGCCGTCTCGTAAACCGGCATCTTATGAACCACTGTCCTATAGACTGATGTGATTAAGCTGTCCTGTTGCTTTATGTCCCGATACTGAATGGTCCATGAATTACTGTCTGGTAACCAACTGCAATGATCCCCATTACACTCCCTGAACCGCTAGCCATTAAAGCAGTATGCCAAGAACCACCAGCCAACAGCACAAACCACTATGATATACCACATGAGACTTTGCCTCCTTTGTTCCAAAGAATGGATAAAAGTGGAGAGACTGCAAGAACATATGTACCCCACCAAAAAAAATTAAGACAGAATTAAAAATGTGCAATAGAAGATGCAATAAAGATGCTTGAATATGATAGAAAATTAGAAAAAATATCGCAAAATTAATAAAATAAAAAAAACAAAAATTGGATAAAAGGAACAACAAAAAGACCAAGAGGCGTCCATTCGGATATTAAAACAACAGGCCAAACAGGCCTCAAAACACTCATTCGGATATTAAAACAACAGGCCAAGCAGGCCTAAAATACTCTTTTGCAACATTAAAAACTTTTAGAGAATTTAAGCTAGTTGAAAAAAAAATTTTAAGTGGCATTACAAACATCAACAGAAATCACCTTCCCTTAATATGACGATATGCTTAATAAATCTGAAAGAGACCAACCCTAGGAGAATATTTGCTAAATGGCAAAGGTCTACCATAAATAGTTGTTGAGAAAATGTCAATGTGGGATGGACAGATGCACAGATGACATACTCCGATCAGATTTGCACACTCAGCATAAGTGCAGGTAAACTAATGACTTTAAAAGAGAACAGATGATTGTACACCACATTACGATTCAAAATATAATTCAAATAACATTTAATTGAATAACACATTATTTATATCTATTTATGTTATTGTGCTGAATCAAATGAGCATCGATTCAGATATACGAGCAGAGCGAGGAACCCACGTTGACATGTGATGCAAGTGTGAGTTGAGATAATCGCTATCGTCGGGAGTCAGTGGATCCGGAGTGAGGTTCTCGATGATGATTGGTCGGTTCGTCTCGCGCAACAACCCCATATCGCGAGTGACAGTGAAGTCGTCGTTTGAGCCTGTCGGGATTTTCACCGTGTTTGCCTGTACCGAGAAGGTGAAGCGTAAATGACAACATCCGTAGAAAAACAAGACGAAAGGGAGTGAAGTGAACGAGGGTAAAAGGACTG
>WURV02228343.1:0-10071 GCA_011762755.2 Epimenia babai | reverse complement strand
ATTGTTTGGAGAATCCCCTGTTTGTTCAATAATGCAGTCATCGGCGAATAAATAACATGGACAATGATCAGAAAGGTATATATACGGTATATATCATCTGCTGGCATGATATACGCACTTGAAATATCAGCGGTTCTTAAAAACAGTGTCAAATACCTAAATGCGCAAGAAAAGGCTTGCCCTGTAGCTCAGTTGGTAGAGCACCAGACCAGTTATCTGGAGTTCATGGGTTCGAGTCCCATCAGAGGTATACATTTTTCTGCGCATTTCTCTCCATGTACTGAGAGAACCACATTTGCTACCCCACTAAGATCTCTATAAATGCATGGTAACACTAAAGGGGAGTTAACACATTTTATTAGACACGAAATATTCATTCGGAATATTCCGACAATTTACCAAAGGCCAAGGTCAGAGAGTACCAAACTCACTCGCAGCAAAACATATCGTCACAAACTGGAGTAATTCCTCACTAAATACTTATTCCAGTATCATCAATTAATGGTGATAATATACCTTTACTCTATTATCTTTCAAAGTAGACAAAGGGTCGTACTTGTTATAGAGAATAGAACACATTTAGCCCATTTGGCAACGCTTGATCTAACCCATGATATATTTATTACGTATTATAACTTAACTGGATATCGGGAGGAAGTGCGTTAATTTTTTTGTATTAATAAATTCACCTCTGCACAATTCTAACGAAAGATACAGCGCCATCACTCTTAAATACCAGTGGTTTGTCAATCGCGATAAATCTGTACATCGCGACGAATTTACGGCGCAGCGTGCGCTAACGGCTGCACCCCGAGATTTAAGATAAGCTACTAGGAATTGACGAGACAACGTATGTATTCCCTGTATTCCCTGTATTCTCGTTTTCCTTGTATTCCTTATGATCCTTGTATTTCTATTCAGTGATGGTAACCGTAAATTTTTAAAGCGTCTTTGATAGCCATGTGTGAGAAGGGGACTATAAATCAATAGAATTCCATCTCATTTCATTTAACCGTTGTGTTAGGCAATGATTTACTTATATGTACTTACTATTGTGCTATACAATATAATTAGTTATCACACAAAATGTATATAGGCGCCTTAGAGACATACTAGTTATTAGGGCACCCCAAAAACAAATATATTATTATAATTTATTATATTATTACGATGATGATGTTAGGTAGACTCACTTCCAACGGCGCACGTACTGCACGCTCGTGATATCACAGTTGGCGCCCTGCAGGGCCACGCAGTACTGATCGACTTCCGCCTGGAATCCGCGAGGTATTTTTTCGTTACCACTGTCCTACTAGATCATTAGTTATTCTAACAGTTGTTACACCGTTTCATTCGAGATATTGGAAATAATATCTGGCTCGTGTGATTTCACCTCTATCATGATGGCCACACGGTATGGAGCATTATCTGAGACTTGGTGGCCCACACAAGATAGAGCCTTGGCTGAGACATCAGTGGCCCATACAACACAGAGCAACTACAGCGAGTAATTCTATGTGTAATTTCTTTTTATTATCCCCCTTTTTTTCTTTTACGCTTTTACATCTGATGATAAAATTTTTTAACCTAAATTTTATTTGATTACAACGTGATTGCTTATACAAATTTGATTACAATTGTGGTTGCTTATAGTATTTTCTGTGTGTGATATTAGTTAACTATTGTAAAGCACATGTGATAGTAACCAATTTCCATTCATTTTTTATGAATTTTTACAGAATATGTGCTATATAAATACAATATTACATTACATTACATAACATAGAGCCTTACCTGAGACATGGGTGGCCCACACAGCATGGCAATGATGAAAAGTCGCACTTTGTCTTCCGCTGTACCTGCTGATTACAGAAAACGATCGCCTTTACCATTTACATGCATGGATCAAAGTAGGCCCAGGCCAGCCTGGGTCACGGGTGGACTACCAGAGAACAGCGAACAGCACGACGACGGAGATGCGAACAACGCGAGAAACATTTTATCTGCACTATCCTACAGGAGCCAGTGTTGACTCTGTGAAACGTAGGACGGATCCCACAATTCCTTGCAAAATACAAGAAAAACTGGCCATCCCTCGGAGACAAAAACCTAATGTATAGGTGTTAACTCTGGGGCTACACACGCAAACAGCTGATGTCTCTGTACCAATAACTGGCATGATAACACAGGATAGTTAATGTGTTGAACACATTAACTCAGTACGTAACACAGGATAGTTAATGTGTCGAACACATTAACTCAGTACGTAACACAGGATAGTTAATGTGTCGAACACAATAATTCAGTACGTAAGACACAGGATAGTTAACGTGTCGAACACATTAACAGAGTACGTAACACGGGATAGTTAATGTGTCGAACACATTAACTCAGTATGTAACACAGGATAGTTAACGTGTCGAACAAATTAATTCAGTACGTAACACAGGATAGTTAATGTGTCGAACACATTAACAGAGTGCGTAACACGGGATAGTTAACATGTCGAACACATTGACACAGTACATAACGCAGGATAATTAATGTGTCGAACATATGAACACAGTGAATAACACATGATAGTTAACGTGTCGAACAAATTAACACAGTACCGCCAATCAACAACTGGGCTAGTTAGGCCAAAGAGCCTAGACAAAGGCAGCGATTGTTTGTGATCAGCCTATTTATACATCCATTCATTATCATATCAATGAATTTGAACTCCGCATTTTTCATTCATACTACACACGCAACACATGATTCAGTGCGTCATGCACCGGTTACTGCACATCTATTGCAGTCATATGCTACAAATGTATAAATTATACAATGCACATAGTGAATACAGTGTACATAGTGTATATCATGTACATAGTTTGCATATTCGCGCACATTATGTGAGTTGACCCTGCTATCGCGGGTCACGGTATGTAATGTAATCATATTTACTATCATAATTACTATCATAATTCATAGTTTATTTTAAAGAGAAATCACAGGCCTTTCTAATGATATCCATATCATGTATATTCGTTACATTTTGAGTTTGTAGCAAGTCGTCGAAAAATAATTGCATTTTTTGGGACACTCTGTATATAGTGTACATAGTTTATATAGTGTACATAGTTTATATAGTGTACATAGTATATATAGTGTACATAGTTTATACAGTGTACATAGTATATATAGTGTACATAGTATATATAGTGTACATAGTTTATATAGTGTACATAGTTTATATAGTGTACATAGTTTATATAGTGTACATAGTTTATATAGTGTACATAGTTTATACAGTGTACATAGTATATATAGTGTACATAGTTTATATAGTGTACATAGTTTATACAGTGTACATAGTATATATATATATATATATATAGTGTACAAAGTGTATATAGTGTACCTAGTGTATAAGTGAATATTTATCTACATACGCATGTGGAGTGTCAGATAAAGGGATGATGTATCAGTCCTCAATAATGCACTATTACTCATGGGGTCATACTATTTCATGTCGTTATCAATTTTGTGTACGTCTGCGTCATATTGTTTGTAATTGAAAAATTTGAATTAAATAAAATATTGAAACGCATTTTTCAGGAATATTGACCCTGCCTCACACAGTGTGAGTCATGGTATCTTACTTCATATTTTTTAATTGTTCAAACATTAAGTTTTCGACATTTTCAGGAGGGCCTTTTTTATATAAAGATGCACATTGAGAGCGATCGACCATGTTGAGCGATTGCGTCTTTTCTGTAATTTTTTGCATTCTGGAATAACTGCGAGAAAGATGCCGTGATTCGAGCTACGGATTTGAGAGAAACAAAACGCTAAACGTACCTTCTGGGTCAGTGATCACATCCATCAACGATTTATCCTGAAAGCGCACGTGTTGGGTTTTAGTTTTTGATACGAGTTATTCCAGTAACAACCTAGAGCTTACTCCATACTCCAGCAATAACCACATGGGGTGGTAACCTTTACATGGGTGAGGGGCAATTAGCGTAGTTGGTGTAGTAGACAGATCGTTGACCTTGAATCAGAATGACCTTGGATCGATAATTCCCATTCTACCCACTATACTATACTACCTGTGGCATTTTTAGAAACGCTTTAAACACAGACTCAGGCACTTTTTTTTTAGTACAGCGTTTTCCACCACCCCTTATCACTAGCGCTAAATCTGTTTTTTATGATAACCACAGAAGCTAACCTTATAATGGGCCAAAAATTGCCTAGACCATGCTGGCCTAGCCAATCAGCCTATTTTGAATAAACTTTTACATAAAAGCTACATGAGGAACAAAATTTATCAATTATTCAGCAAAGCACACCTAAAAACCTTAACCCTCATCCTAATAAGGGGGGGGGGGGCTGGCCAGACTGCCCTACTATATATTATTGGATACATTTTTTCTGCTTTCTCTGACATTTAGAGCTTTTATCGTAGATAATTTCCACTACTGCAACCAAAAAACAAGATGCTTCAAGATGCTCACCTGAAAAAAGAGAATAAGACAAAACAAGAGGCCAAGGGGGTCATCTTGATATTAGAACGAGAAGACATGGAGGCTGCCTGACATCAAAAACAAGAGGCCAAAGAGTCCGGGAAATAACCCATTGAGAAAACAGATTTGTGGAAAAATACCTTGATTGAAATCACAGCTAATTGCCTAGAGATGCCCTAAACAAATCAGAATGAGACCTAAACAGACGTCTGCTAAATGGCACACAGCAGGCATGAAGATAAAGATTGTCAAATAAAAATGTTGATAGAAATTACCCCCATTTGCTCCCATGACGGGATGCTATACATATTTGAAAGATACTAACCCAAGGACAATATATGCCGAGTGGCAGACCTCTGCGATGAATTGTTCTTGAGAAAAAGATTTTTGAATTAAAAATACAAACATCAACACAAATTACCTCCCCTTACTGTCATGACAATATAACAAAATAGAGAAGACCAACCCAAGGACAAGATTTGCCAAATAGCAGACCGCTGCAATAAGCGATTCTTGGGTAGGAAATTTTTTAATAGAAAATACAAACATCGACAGAAGTTACCTCCCTTTGCAATGATGACAATACCATGAACAATTCTAGAAAAGATCAACGTAAGGACAATATTTCCCAAGTAGCAGACCTCTACGATAAGCAGTTCTTGAGAAGATTTATCTGACACCAGGTGATTTACTAGATACTTATCTGTCACCAGGTGATTTACTAGATACTTACCTGCAACCAGGTGATTTACTAGATACTCATCTGTCACCAGGTGATTTACTAGATACTTATCTGTCACCAGGTGATTTACTAGATACTTATCTGTCACCAGGTGATTTACTAGATACTTACCAGCACGGACCGACTCATCATCTTCTCTTCCATTTCAAAATATAAATCCAGTTTCCGCATCTGAAAATTTGCCAGCACCATCACGTATCAGTCACTACGCAGAAACGAATCACCGGCATGGAGCCCGCGCAAATTTTGAGCGGTACTAACAATACATACATGTATGTACAGTGTATTATAGTAACAGAAGTGGTCCCAGGGAGCAAGATTGCCGGAGGTTAGACGTGAAACTGTTTTATTCATCTGGAAAAAGGTCAGTCAGTAAGTCGAACACCTGCCCTTTACTGTGTACTCATATCTTAGGGCAGAAATACTTGAGTAATTCCTAATAATATTCATAAATGAGCAATTATCAACCACTGTTGGCTTTGGAAATAGACTTCTTGAGCGTTACTACATCAAAGGGAGTGAATATTAACCATACCACATTGTTTTATTAAGCACTCTTTTACTATTTGAAAAAAAATAACCCACTTCATGACAAATCTTTCTCGATATTCGAACAGAAAATCTCGTTAGTTTCCTGGTTCGTTTGGATCTGACATCACGCACGAAAGGTAGCGCTTCTGACCACACCCCGTAACTTTTTGCACGACAAAACGATAAAATAGTGCATCCCTTTTCTGTAAATTAATCGTAAAAGTACGAAAAAGGCATTTCTCGTATCCTCCGTGGACCAATGTGAGTTTCACGGTAGATTTCTCGGGCCCACCGGTACGATGTGGACCATTTTAACCGTTTTATAATCACTCAACACCTCATTGACGATCTCGTGATTGTGGACGACGTAGATTAACTCACGACAACTCGGCATACCTTGATCTGATCGAGCAGGGCGGTAGCGATGTTCGTGTGCAGGTCGATAAGTCGTTTCTTCTCCAGCAGTTCTGGTAACGAACTGCAATGTTATCGGGCGGGAACTTGATCCGTGATCAGTTAAACATGTCTATGTGACCCTACACACTGAATGTCTATAGCGATGGCAAATTGTCTATAGTGGTAGGAGACTAGACAGGTCCCAGTTTAAGCATCTAGTGTTTGTGTACAAATGTCTGGAGGGAACAGCCCCGTCGTATCTCTACGAACTGTTGGCGGTTCATCGCCCATCCCGCTCCTTGCGATCTGCCAATGAGAAGTATCTTACAGTTCCCAAAGTCAAAACCAAATCCTATGGACATCGCGCTTTCTCTCGGTCGGGTCCTCATCTATGGAACGCTCTTCCCCCACACATCAGACAAGCTCCTTCTTAAGCCCTGTACAAGAAACGCCTAAACACCCACAATGTTTTCCCTCGCATATTCTACATTTTTATATTTTTTGTGCCTTGTGTATGTATTTTTCTATATTTTTAATGCATGCCCTAATGTTGCTATAATCTACTTTCTGTATGTTTAATTTGTAACTTTCCATATCATACATCTATATATATGTATACCCATTTTTTTAACGTAGACCTACAGGAGTTTATATTTATACATATAGCTTATGTGTATTTCTGTAAATTAAGCGCTTAGAACATATATTGATTAGGTGCTATACAAATATAGTTAACTTAACTTAACTTAGCCGAATCTCAGACTGAATGTCTATAGTGATGGCAATACGAATTTCATATCAATTCTCAATTCCACACTTGAAATCTTTTATCACCTTTATATGCTAACATACTGACTTATGACAAGATCGCTTTAACCCTTACCCCACTGACTATTGTACATTGCATTACTGTTGCAATATAATTCTCTGACAACAGAGTGCAAAGGGTTAACAGACAACACTGCATACTACAGTACCTGACAGCAGATGTAAGTCTCGCTGTAGTGTCAGAGATCAGACCCGCTGCTTCCTCGTCTCCCCCATCCATACCCTGCCACACAAACCACCCCACATCTGTATCATAGTATCGCAAAATACGTGACTAAAGTTGTAATATGAATGTATATTACTATACTGATATTAACAATATTGCCTAAAGCAATAGGTATATGTTTATTTTTGGAATGATTATTTCAACAGATATACGCGCGATATACAAACTTGGACAATAAAGACTGTTGAGATCTGTCTCATCGTAGTCTACGCATGCACACATCTTACATTTGGTACAGTTTCAAGAGCTGGTGTTTAATTGAACGACACCGTTAAGCTAAACATTAACACGGGGTTAGTCACTAGCGAGACAGTACCATGGCAGCCTTGAGCTGTTTAACGTCGTCCTCCTGAGCTCGGTAACGATCCAGTTCCTCCTGGACTGCTTCTGCCACCGAAGGAAATGGGCTACGGTACAGAGCATGTACGATTCATTAAGTTAGGATGCCATCGTGATCTCAGGATACTAGCATATGACAAGGTTCCCTCCAGAATGTGCTAAGTACAATTTTAGTAAATTTCTGGTTGTCTCCCATGTCAATATATTCAAAAGTGTTATCATTCAATGAACAATGAAACATCCTCATGATAATGTACCCAACGTTGTTACGCGCCTATGGAAAAACTAGATACTGTACTAAGTGATCCAATGTCTGCACTCTGATATGTATAGAGTGCAGTGTGCGTGCTCTGAACTATACTCGAAGACAACTTGCGAACGTTCAATTGCAAGTTATGGAAATGTCAATTGTGAGGTCAAATCATATATAATATATATTTTTGTTCAAATTACTGAATAGAATTATGTAAACTGAGAAACGTGAACTGCAAACCTTTACTGCGTTGTGTAAATGAAACAGCCGAATATCACAGAATACCTAAATCATGTATGTTGAGTGTTGAGATTACCTGCCCTTGTGAGATTGCCAGAACTTGTCGGTATAGTTAAGATCGTAGGTGTGTTTTTTCTTTCTGGGCCTAACATGACCGCCCGGTGATGGGACTTCTGTGGTCTCCTCGACCTCCACCCGGTTTAATGAAAGATTCTACAAAGTGAGGTCAGAGGTTAATCTTAATACCTAAGAATACATTACAAGTGTATATACTTGTGTTATATTCGTATAATAGGTTTTTTTGTCTTCTTGTATAATTGCTGATGTGTTTTTTTCTTGCTGAATAAAAAAATTAATAAATACCAAAAAAAATCCGGATGAAATCTTGTATGCATCTGCTTGATCATTCTATGACATGTACTTACTGAATCGTAAGAGTATCGTCGAGTTTAGTGGGTCAAGGGTTAAACTTCATGTAAAAGTGAGGTAATTGTACTATAAAAAAAGTCTGTATAACTATTTCGGGCACGCTCCTTAGGATGAAATAAAACTATTTAATTCGGTTCTGTAACCGCCCTGTTAATAAAGTAGGTATAATTCAGACAGTGCGACGTAGTCGTACAATAAAAAATGATCAGTTCAACCTGAAATATTGCTTACTAAAATATGTAGTAAATAAAAAACACATTATTTCACGATAAGCCTCAGTTATTAACCCTTTCCACACTGACATCTGTCCATCACATTACTATACTAAAATAATTATGTGACAACGGAGTGCTAAGGGTTAAGAGGATGTGAGCAGAAGTAGGCCTCTGTCCATTACGTACCAAAGCATCGTGGGCGAGTGCCTGGTAGGTCCAGGTATGGTGCAGGAGAGTGGCGAGGTCAAGGTTTCTGTCCTGGATCACGAGTAACGGTCGCTGAAAGCTACAACGCCCACAACGACTGCAGTAATAATAAATATTCTCGATTCAATTTTGGGTCGTACTTATCTACTTCTAATAAAATTACCTCGTGAACTAACGCGGGTAACGCAGAAGTGATATAATACACGAGTATGACTAACACACGGGCATTTCTGCGTGGAAGCATGCCCGCACTGTGACCCGAGAACGAATTGTTTCCGCCGACGCGTGCGTTTTATCGCAATTGTCCACATTGCAAACAGTCACCAGAAAACAAACTGTTTCGTGCATCATGTCACTTTCTTACTTGAAGTGTACACCCTGTAGCCATCGTCGAGAACTATTTCATATGTAACGTACATTTACACAACTTCAACTGTCTGCGATGCCGCCTACCACCGGAGAATAAATTGTTTCATGCACCACATACATTTTCTTACCTGAACTGTCCACCCTGCATTCCGTCACCAGAAAACTGTTCCTTTTGTCACGTACATTTTCTTACCTGAACTGTCCACCCTGCAGTCTGTCACCAGAAAACTTACTTTTGTCACGTACATTTTCCCACATGAACTGTCCACCCTGCAGTCTGTCACTAGAAAACTGTTACTTTTGTCACGTACATTTTCCTACATGAACTGTCCACCCTGCAGTCTGTCACCAGAAAACTGTTCTTTTTGTCACATACATTTTCCTACCTGAACTGTCCACTCTGCAGTCTGTCGCCGGAAAACAAGCTGTTCCGCGTGTCACGTACATTTTCTTACCTGAACTGTCCACCCTGCAGTCTGTCGCCAGAAAACAAGCTGTTTCGTGTGTCACGTACATTTTCCTACCTGAACTGTCCACCTTGCAGTCTGTTGCCGAAAAACAAGCTGTTCCGCGTGTCACGTACATTTTCCTACCTGAACTGTCCACCTTGCAGTCTGTCGCCGGAAAACAAGCTTTTCCATGTGTCACGTACATTTTCCTACCTGAACTGTCCACCTCGCAGTCTGTTGCCGGGAAACAAGCTGTTCCGCGTGTCACGTACATTTTCCTACCTGAACTGTCCACCTTGCAGTCTGTTGCCGGAAAACAAGCTGTTCCGTGTG
>WURV02228332.1:0-10071 GCA_011762755.2 Epimenia babai | reverse complement strand
AGTTAGTCAACAAGGTGTTACCTTTGTATTTTCGTATTTACGACATGGCTAACACGGCAACCCACACCTCTATGTCTTTTTCCAGTGAAAATAGCAAATGGGATTGCAGTTTTTTCGCTCTTCCATCTTCCAGTTTATTAGCACGACTAAAAAATTTTATTTTCCTTATCTACACATTTACTGCCCTAAATCAAGCTTGGGGAAACCATGACCAAATGGGCCAAACGTTCGAGTGTGACCCTTGAAATGATTAGTGATGTTGCATGCGGCTCTCACCTCCACTAACACTTGTTCCGACCTCAATATTAGTTTAATAGATTCTAAATTCCTCTCAGAAGGCGTATTTTCAGAAATTAATGATTATGAAAATAAATATAATGGCATCAAATAGCCGCAATTTCTAAAGCTGCGATGGCATACAATCCATGGTTTTTGTGTATTTTTCTCAATTTGGACTCGAGAAGTTTTCCTACGCTTGATCAACAAAATTAACTCTCGAGGTCCCCGTCAATCAGTCTATCAGTTTGACGGGTTTATTATATCGATTTCGTACCATTCACCGCATCGTAATCACTCGACTTCTGCCACGCCACATTGTAGCCAATAGAAGAGGAGGTATTCTGAGGTAAGCAACCCGGCTGCCATAACCGAAGTATGTCCGGCGTAGCTTTTCTTAACACCTTAACGTAGCTATGTCGGAATAAGCGTCTGAGTAACTGCCTCCAATATTCGTGTTCTGTTCCTTCGTACGTTAGCCAGCGTTCATCTTGGGCCATTTAATTGTTATAGGGAAGACAATCTCTCGAACAAATGTTTTCTTTGCGCTTAATTTAACGGGACGTTGGACTGAATGAGGCGTCGAAACTCCTGTGTGATTTACTCCTGACTATATCCACGATAAAGCACACAACAGACGGGAATGGAGCGGGAAGTTGGGGTATCCATTGCCAGGGTAGGCGCGTAACTGGCGCATCACCAGTTAATCGTCGTTGCCCATGATTGCTGAGATAATGTTGGCATAAGCGAACCATTTGCACAGTTTACCCGTACACCGATGTATGGCAGGCTGATTGATAAGTACTACTCAAAACTTCTTACGGATCACCCATATAAGATAATACACTAAAATGTATGTATAATACATTGTGAATACAAATGTAATTGATTTGTTTGAGAGCTTGGGTCTTCTTGATGAGTGAAGAGTACATGTTTCATATGTTGACCACTCAAGTCATCATACCTTGATATGATACCTTTATTATAGAAAATTATCAGAAATTAGGAGATACTTTGATATTTTGATATATATATATATATATATATATATATAGGTGATCCTTAAGAAGTTTTGAGTAGTATATCACATGGTATGTCAGTATCTTCATTAATATTCCCCACGGTACCCCGTTGTAGATTCATATATCCTACAGTACACCAGTGTACAGCATGGTGATTAATATATTACTTGGTGCACTGGTGTATGGCATGTTAATATATCACACGGTACACCGGTATATCGCATGTTTATCGGTATATTATACGGTACACCATTTCACAGCATGTGGATTAATATATCACACGGTACACCAGTGTACGGCATGTATATTGGTACATGATATGGTACACCGGAGTGTGGCATGTTGATTGGTATATCACAACGGTTTTTTGGTTTACAGAGTGTATCTTTAATCATATAATCATACATTTTCAATACAGTTGTTTCATACGAACTGGATTCAAAATAACAGTCGACTCGTGACACCTTATCGAAACACAGCTCTGAAGATTCTTAATATATGGAGATTTTGTTATGTACTTTACCAGCGCCCACCTTCATCACCTATGTTTACGTGAAAGGGTCGCATGTTTTATGTACCGCTTTCAACGACTTACCTTTATGGATCAGCTTTATTTATAACTCGATCTTCATTTCCCAAATCGTTAACGTATTTTCGTAATTTTTATTTGTCACTGTCTGGTTGTTTTTTCTGCTAGCTTTTTCTCGTTTATTTTCTCTTCTCTCGTTTAATATACAGCTCTTATGTAAGGTGTTTTTTATAAGATGACTTCACATGGAATATACAGTAGTAATCGTTAGTAAAATTGTCAGTGAAAGGATTGTTGAATTGCATCCAATGTCTTGGCCGGCTGTTTTGAATTGCGTGTGTCTGTTGCCATTATTATGCATGATAATTGATTTAATTTCGTAAATCCTTGTTTTCCTGTTTTATGAATCATATAACCAGTTGCCACAGTTTTTAATTCCATCTTTATTTATATTGCGGAAGTAACAAGTGTTTTTATTTAAGTCTGCTACTTTATTCAAGTTTTAGTTTTGCACCAATAATCATGTTTTATGCAGCGGAAAATTCCATTATCTTTCTCATAGATGGCTATAATTAACTAGGTTAATGGATAATTCCACTCCTGTTTTCTTTTACAGTGGTCAGTCATTGTACCGTTATATTTGCTGGAGTCGTTAAAAGGATCTCTAATAACAGCTGTCTAATGTATGCTGTATAGTCGCTCATGCGATTAAATTTTCAAATTTAAATAAATAATTCATCGTTTGGTGACTTACAGTCGGCACCGCCACTGCCAAACCTGGATTCACCACAATCGGGTGCTCCACCACCAATGTTACCAAGGAAACTGATCCACTGACAGCAAGAAGATCACGTTTAGGGCTACCACACTCTCGCTATTTGATGCCACGGATGACGAATGCACGGGAATTTTCCACCCGTCAGAATTTTCCACTCATGGAAATTTTCCACTGAGGAAAACCTTCATGTGATATATTCAAATCAGCTCATAAAATTTTCGGTGAAACAATTTTTTCATTTTTACTTGATCAGATGATTGACAAGCAGTGAAAAATTACACAAAATGTTTGTAAATGCTATCCATTGATGATATGCCAAATCAGTTCAAAATCAAAACAGTAGTTTTTTCCATCAGACTGTATTCAAGAATTTAGACAGTTTTTTTATTCATAGTAGCCATCTGATTGTGTGTCTCGTTGCCCATGGTAACAGCATCAATAGTTGAATTTGCATACAATTTTTTTATGTTAGAAATTTACCAAATTAATTTTTGGGGTGCCTGTATGCTATAGTGGGCAGATATGGCAAAATTTTATTGTTTTCGTAGCTTTAACAGTCATAAGGGAATGTGGGTACGCGGCAACGATGGGTCGATATCTTAGACAATCTTATGGGGCGATCTTGCTTCCCTCTATATACAGCCCGGCTCCTTTTCCCTGTAGCTGAATAGTAATTTTCAAATACCTCGTAGCTTTTGGATGACAAACGACCGTACATCCTTCGCTGTCCTTTGTAGTGCATTCGCACGTTCATAATCGTCGAACATAACGAGAACTTGTTCAGACGTAATTTGGCAATCTTTTAACACCGCGGAACAAGGTTTCGATTCGGTCGCTGTTGAAATCACCGTCGGACGACGCGATCGCAAGGCGCCCGTCACACGATATAAAGGAGCATTCTCGACGAGCTAAATAACTCATAATTTTTCATCGATCGAAGCTTTCAACGTCGCTCGCAACTGCAAGTCGGGTTTATCGAAGTTGCATGCAGTCGTCTCAAAACTCGCAATATCATTATCGACGTCACGTGGGAATACCGAAGTGGATCGGTCGAGCAGCTTGTTGCGTTCGAGATATTTGATAGCGCGGAAGGCACAAGCGTCATCGCACTATCGGTGTATTAGTATACAATCACAACAAAATGGCAGCTCCCGGTCACAAAACGAAATCCATTTTTTGCGAAATCCTTAAATCCAGAAACATATAATCCAGACTCGTGAGTCATTCAACCTGCGACCTTAACCACCACCTCAATCTCAGGGGTCCCAGAAGGTACGGAGTACCAAGCCGTAAAACTTCTATAAAAATAAATAGGAACATGTCGAGAATCATTACATGATATGACATCGGATATAATCATGAATTTAATATATGTTTATCGTTTATGTACCTTTAAAGACAGCAAATCCATTGGTGCGGTCAATACACGTTCCTTCCGGATAGTGTGCCCACACCTAAACCATCGTAAAACCATAGGCATCCCTTATTATCGACAACTATTCTACAAACGTCAAAAAAAAAATCTGTCGCGTCTCATTTGATTGCTAATCGTATTTACTTATCTAAGCGTCTCACGAAGATGGCTGATCGTGTTTGGATGATTTTTTAACGCAGGTAAATATGCGTTTATGTATTTACGTCGCAAATGGCTTTATATCCTCGGCGCGTCAACGTCCGCCAACTCTCCACAGTGCTGCATTGTGCATTCGTCTGTAGATAATGTACAGAAAAGTAATAATGCTATCGTATTCTGTGAAATAAGATATTCTGAAAATTGTATTTCAGGCTTAAATGATAAATATGCAGAGATTTTTAAATTGTATTCTTAATTGCGTTTTAACTGTAATTATGCAAGTTTATGTTTTTTTTTCAATAATTGTGAGCGAAATTTGAACGAAATTGATATATACTTATCCACAGTCAATATAACTACATTCTTCCTTGGTCTTATCAGTTTTATTACTTTCATTTTTATATTTTTATACAGTTTATTGCGTATGTACTTATGCATTTTGGTCACCGTATTAGCTTACAGTCAAAACTACCACAAATCATTTCTGGTCATCATTTTTTTCGTATTCAGTGTATTTCACGTTTGCCCATAAAACATTATTCCTTATAACGCTTTCGTTCATAATAATAAATATGCTAATTTAATTATTCTGAAAATACGATATATACGGTACTAGAGATAGGAATTATTGATCTTTGATCGATAGTTTATTGGGATATTTCGAGTGGTTAAGAAATTACTGATGCTACTAATAATTTCCACGTTGCCTAATAGGGAACTTGGGTGTAACCAAAAATAGTAAAACATTTGTTTTACTACCCTAGGTGTAAATGAAAATTTCTGCATATCGTAACGAAAACACCATGATTACCTCCCCTGGCGTATATCTGGATAAACAGCGATTTTATTGGGGTGTGGCTGTATAAAGTTATAACATTAATCTGCTCAGAGTTTGCATTAACACATTTGGTTACCATTTGGATATTGGTTCATCTACATAATTATTTCAATGTTTATCCAAGCTGTATATTTCAGATGATGGAAATAAACGATTGATCGATCGATGGATTGATTGGTCAATGAGTGTCTCGGTGTTGCTGTAAACACGGGTGAAACGTTATAAAACCGCTTTTCTCCACTTTCTACGAAGTTATATATTTTATCGAAAAATTATCTTACCAAACCACCGTAATACCTTTTGGACTCGATTTTATAGTGGCTACAAGGTCTGTCGCCGTATGTTACAGTGACCAAACGAATTATCACATGGCGGGAAACGTTATCAAAACGAGACTAAAACAAAACTTGACTTCGATTGGTAGTAACTGTGCTCTGAGTGCATGCACACTAATAAATCGAAAAGGGCCAACCTATAGAGAGGGTGCAAACTACCCGCTACTGGTCGACTTGTTATTTGTTGTATTAAAACAGTGGAAGATGAACTCTTATAATAGTAGCTAGTTAGCATAAACGGCGTCATTGCATGTCATGTACAATAGTTTAGCAACCTTTACTGTTACGCAGTATTTCTAGTGCATCTCTTTTGCGTGGTGATAGTGCTAACGTTACATTGCCAACGCGCTCCGTTTTGGTTACTTTTCGAACGTTACTTTTTTCGACTCGTAACCAAGACATGGAAACGTGCATACAACGCCATACCGCGACAAGATATACGGACTATCAGGTACCGCCACACATGTCGGCTATATCATAATAGGCCTGCAAACAGTGGTGAATGTAAGGTAATTTCCTACTCGTGCTGTCATAATCCTACACCATGTGTAAACAAGGACGAATCATTCGTGACCAGTAGACAAATTACTCATTCATCACCCGATTATTAAGTGGATAGCCTTGGATCGATATCCATTGCTACTTGCAAAAATAACTATTGGTTGGGTCCGTTAACTCCGGTTACACTCAAAATAACCGTATATTATACGCTACAGTGTCTCATATATACCCATAGAATATACACTACTGCGTAGATATGCACTGCCTATAACAACAGACTACAATATACACGAACAAATAAGTACTTCAATCGTATAATGTCCGACTTTTAAAGTTGTTTATAGTTTATCCTGGAAAGAAATGCACAGAAAAAAAAACATAAACCTCTGATGGTTCCTGTCCCATCAGAGGTATAGGTTTTTCTGTGCATTTCTTTCCAGCTATTCAGAGAACCACATTGGCTACCCCATTAATATAGTTTATACTAAGACTTTTGAGCTTGTACTCTTGTTAAAACAAGATAAAATTGGCGACGGGCCTAAAATGGTCGAGTCTCAATTACGCTTCCTGACACTCGCCAAAAATAGATATTTGTCTAATCAACTGGAGAGAAATACAAGGAAAACTTTCCCTCCGGTGGGACCTGGACCCACGACCTCCAGATAGCCAGACCGGTGCTCTACAGACAGCTACGGGGCAGACTTTCTCTTGTGTATTTCTTTTCAGTATTTTATACAACCAAAATGGCTTCACCAATTAAATTCGTCTAATCAAAGATGGCTTCGAGGTGTTCAGTATCGCCCCGAGCCGCATTACCAACGTTCGTGGGATTACAGGATGTATTATCCACCTACAATAGTCGGCTATTTTTGCTTCGAAGACATCGCTCAGCGCGGCCAGGCTTTCCCCTCCCAATCTCGGTATTCCGAGTGTTGCATCAATTCAATAGACACAATTATTATGTGTTATCATGAGAATTATTGATTAAACTCGGTATTACTAACCACTACCACACTCAGTTTGCGCTTATATAGCGTATCTCTAGCGGGTTATTACCCAAGTTGTTAAATTCAGTTAGTCATACCCATATGGCGTGGTATTAAGAGCATTCCATCGTTCCGTTGTAATGTTTGTCGCAGCACGTGAAATTATCGTAAATAATGGCATGATATAATAGGAAAAATAAAAATATAGTAAATAATAGTTTAAATACTAGCCTTTCATTAAGTACTTTTGTACACATTTCAAATGTTTTCACAACGTGGCTCTACTTTAAATGGCGTCGCGTATGACAATTAAATTAACGGGTTATACAAGTATTGTACCCGGCGTCATTTCTCCTGTATTTAAATCTAACTGTGAAGTGTCTGCGTGCGTGGGTGTGGATACACAAGTCGGGCTGGTTAAATATACATTCTTTTTCCCCGCTAGGATTATTTACATGAGAGTATGTCGGAATATAAATATTAATATTTCTTTCATAAATGTGTGACGGACAGTATCAGACTTGGGGACGAACTAAGCGAACAAGCCTTTTCTATCCCGTACTCGCTGTGTAACTTTCCTCAAGAAAAATTGTGTATTTCTCTTGTATAAATTCATTACGAGTTTTCACGATCATTTTGGCCCTAACACTATATGGGGCGGAGGACTTTCCTTTTGAGCGCTTTATTCTTGTCTCTCTGACTCCGCTCACGTACTTATTTTCGCTTTAGGGAATCTAAGAGTATGTATTACTGTGTAACGTAACAAACTCTGTACATACAATTCGTCGCCATGGCTCATTGTTAACGAATTATTAATTAACGTACCATTAATTGTACATTATGCTAGTTTTGATACATATATTTAACAACGCTGTATTTGAGATCATCGTTTTATTTCACAAATCTACTCGTCTAATAAACACTGGTTCATCGCGATTTCGTGTAATTTTCTCTTTTAATTTAGTAAAGCTCGTGTTTTATGTAGCGCAGTTCGGGATACTTATACAAATTACGCATCCGGAAACGTTAATAAAACTGAACTCGATCGTCATGGTGATACACAGAGTGATATTTTAGGTAATTAAACATGGTCAGTTATTAGAGACCGGTTCTTGCGTAGATCGCCATTGTCACTTCTGGGGTTACTTGACACAATATATGGGTGTTTTTAGAATTGCTCTCAGATCATCTGACATTTAAATAGAACTTGCACAGAGGCTGAATAACGGGAACAAAGACCTAACCACAGTATCCGCGAGTAGAATTAAAAAGTTATGTATTTTTAATTTATAACAAAATTGTTTCCACGTAGTCGGACTTTGTAAGTACATGACCGCCATTAGTGTTCCCGTACCAACTCCTCAATCACATGATCACAAAATGGCGATTACAGTGGCAGCGCCAGTTGAAATTGCTTGCCGCGGAGTACCATTATAATACGAATGCGTTTTTGTCACGGTGTGATACCGGCAAAAACATTGTAGACTGTGGGTGGCAATACTTGACAATTTTTCAACGATTGTAATTTGCTACAATCCCGCAAAACGCATCAAAATGGCGTATATATCAATCATGATCTATATAAAAATGAGTATGATCATGATGATGAATGATCATTACTAGTAGTAATACTATCGAGACTACCGTTCTGTAGCTCTACATATACACCTTTATTTAAACCCATAAAACAAGCGTTTTTATTACAGAAACGGCTGATGCGAAGTGTTGTTAATTTTTATATACTCATAATAGGCCTACTTATAACGTCTTGTCACTTGTGGTGAATTGTTTCAACTATGTCTTTGTGGTTCAAGAAGTTGATCTCGAACAGTATTGAAATCGTTTTGTTAATGCTGACATACTGTAGATATTATGTTAGTTCAGAAATATACGTCATTGAACACACTCAAGAATTCACACCACCGGGTACATTAACATTAAGTGTATCTCCTCATAATGTTCTGGGTGGCATGAAACACTTTTGGACCAATACTGGTTTTTGGTAAGTTTTCAACTGTAAGTAAATTAAACTTTTATTTGATCGCCAATGCATCATCAAAACGTTGCAGCCTTCCCATAAAATAATATTTCCCCTATATTTATTGTCTATGATGTGAAAGTGATATGCAGACTCAAATCAGGCTTAGAGATCATCACCAAACTTATCGGCATTTTAGCCAATTTATATACACATCGCGCAATGCTCAAGAATAAACTAATTACATTTACAGTTAAGTCTTATTAATTAAACTTTGTAATTAAGTGAACCAATCTATAATTTTAATAGCTCGCATATTTTCTCCCTATTTTAAATGTTTATCATGCTGATTGTGGTCTCTGGAAAATTGCGATGTCCAATATTTTTATGTGTGCGATGTAAGTTTGTTATTGGATGGAGTCCTCTCTAGATATATTTTAATTTGGAATCATGGTCTGATCAATTTTAAAGGTCGTAAAGGGAAGTATGGTTATCATAGTAAATTATTATGTCCATCTGTGATCTAAGCCAATTATATCCTCGGACGTATTTGTTTCCCATTCTTTTTATTAAACCTGCTAAAGCATGCTTGGATACGAAAGCTTATGCAATTAGTTAAAACAATGCTACTTTTCTCTCTGTCTTACACTATGTGGCATTCATGGCAAATTGCAAAGTTGGCCATTCGTATGTCTATGCCTTTCTTTCTGTCCATCTGTACCTAAAAGTTTTAAACAGATTTATATGAAATATTGGGAGAAGTCTGGATATGCCCCATTAAGAAATGATTTAATTTTGGTGGAAATCCAATAATTTTTTATGGGTTTATACTGCATATTGCTCGTACAATACGATACTTGGTCAATGGATGATGAGTAAATAGGTTTGCCTATTGTTATTATATTTAAGTAGTAGCAGCAGTAGTACTACTACGCATTTTCATGCTGTTTACCTACCTTGCCATGGGTGGGTCCGCGTTTTACGAGTGCTTCCTATATCCTTTTAAAATATCCAGTTGTGAGTTTGTTGTCAAATTGCAGCCCTCCTAAACCACACAATGAAACAAAGAGTTATTTCTTCAGTGACGATATGGGGCAAAACCTCCTCCTTATCGGTTGTCTCCCTTACAATGGGATACGGCAGGTGCGGATACACTGGCTTCTGGATCTCGTTTATATTACGGGGTAAGTATTTGAGATATATTGATTCATTGTAGGTTTATAGTTACCTCCTTTTTTATCCTATCTGCTTTTAT
>WURV02228321.1:0-10072 GCA_011762755.2 Epimenia babai | reverse complement strand
GTGTGTGGGTGTGTGGGTGTGTGGGTGTGTGGGTGAGAGGGTAGATCGTTTGCCATTCTTATTATCGTAGCAATCTGAAGGTTATTCTCGTTTGCTGTCTCATTTTCTACTGTTAATACAGTTTAACTAATGACTAGTTTAAACTAATAAGCGTTTTTTTGGAAACCGCCATTTGATCTACTTCGCGCCTGACGTTAATTTTGCGCCAATTGATTAGGCGTAGCGATGCAATTCCAAGAGGCTGTTAACTACGTAATACATTTTTTGTGTAGTATGGCTTGGACGAGGTGTTGCGCAACGAATGGCTTCATTAATGAATCCATAGTAATGCTTATATAATATATTCTTATGAGGAAGACTTTAAATATATTACATGTTGCTTTACACATATGTCCTGGTCGATCATTGCTGTTTAAGGTATTCTCGTATATCACTGCTACGATTAGAACTAATATCTTAATGTGTTTTAAAGGCAATAATCAGTGAGTAGAACACAAGAACCCTTAGTTCGACGTGTCTGAGATTTGGTTCTGTGTATTTCTATCTTGCTATTCATAAATTCACGAGGAGTTATCAAACTAACAAGCATCGCAAGATACTTTCGGTTTCTATGGATTCAGCTGACAACGGCAACTGGGCCTATCACGGATTCTACTAAAAATAATGCCATCAAAATGTTGTGAAAATATTTCCGACGTCATTATTCCGAAAACGTCTTTTATTTCTCCCATTGTACGTTCTTAGAATTGTATGCTCACCATAAAAAAGGGCTTATGTCTAATGTGTAACAGCATCGCCTGAGACCATATATAAGACACAACGTTCCCTATTCAGGAAATCCACGGTGTATTAAGTTACTTTAATGGACCGAGGAAAAATACCGCATACACGCGCGTTAAGACTAATATAATTATAACATTTACAGAATATGTAATGCAAAATATTTAGGACAGCCAAACAATGGAGAACTATATTATCTACGATAAAAGCACACAGAGAAGTAAAAAAAGCTTCTCGCCGAGGAAAATGCCTTGCTGGTAGAAAGCATTGGCTCAGTCATTCTCCACAGTAGGCAATCTGCGATTTCCATCGTCATTCAATCTCAAAAAGGCGGCTGCTGCTGTTACTATAATTATTTTCGAGTCTATTTTAGTGTCTACTCTTTTCCAAGGTATATACATCCTCGGTGTATATCTTGAACATTATAAGAAACATTCGACAGGTACATGTAATTTCTTTTTAACGAAATTCAAAGTGAGCGTCTGAAAAAAATTATGTGCTTCCATAAATTGGTCGAACCTATCAAATGCAAATTGTATCATAAAATGGTGATTTTGCGTACTATTCGTACTGAATGTACACGTTTATCGACTTGCCTTACGTGAGTTTGATCAAAAGCGTCCTTAGTTACATTTCTACAGGTCTACACTCACAATGCGCGAAAATATTCAACTTCGATGCGAATATTGAACAGAATAAAGTACCGGGAATTACGTATTATACTTTTACTCGGCCTTTTGACGGTTATCATAACGGCGATGCCTATCTACAAACTATAGAATGACCATGTCAGTCCTACATTGCACGCACACGAGCGCGCGCGCACGCACAGACACACACGACTGTAATCAGACAGCGACCAATGACCACAGATAAGACAAATATAGAAAGTCCATAGAAAACACCATGTTGAAGGTATACGCGGGAAGATAAAAGGGCGAAATCAAAGCCAGGTAGGATGAAGGCACGGAGCTAAACCCTCTTGCTTTTTAATATTGTAGTTTAATTCTATGCGACTTGTCTACGTGCGTTGCTCTTTAATACCGTATTCATTCGTTACGACTACTTAAATTTATTCTTTTAAAAATTCCCTATAGAAAATTGGGCGACACGTATCTAGATCTGAACGTGCCCGGAGTCACTGCTCACGTTCGCTCGGGGAATGTTACTTTTCTTTCCTCCGATGACAAATCCTTTTTTTATAAATAAAGATACGAACATCGACAATTTGCCACCATTTGCTTAGATAACTATACTTTCAACAAATCAAGATCAACCCCGGGACATGATATTTTGCCAAAATTGTCGTGTCTTTCGGATAAACGGTTTCTGAACAGATTTTTTACGATGTTAACATTCGTTGGATGTATAGCCGAAGGTCGATTAGAATAGCTCGCCGCAGCATTTCATCGGGTGAGCCAATAATCAATACAGCCTTACGCGTGGCAGATAAATTATCACTGTATTATTTGAACTGAGTCATAAAATTAGTCTTTATTTACCACGACTCTTGTTGCTCCTGCATAAACAATAAATATTGGCGTACGAAACCGAACGAGCAAAACTTTAGGCATGGTTTTTGCGAGTTGAAATTACAAAGTTTTAGTGAGGAAAAAATATAAATACATTCAGATTAACACATGATGACCAGCATGCAATGCGTATCAACTTACAATGCTTACGATGAAATTAATATTACGTATAAATTTAGTTATATTTCAATTCAGTAAAGACCTCGGCCCTACACAGCATTTGTCCAGCATTGACACTCGGACATCAACGCGTCTCCGCTCAGCTTTAATCAGCTATATATCTATCACTATGTGTAGATTCAAGGCGACGAATCAGTGACTCTCCATCCATTACACTAACTTCACGCGCAATTGGCGACCCTCCTATATTTACAAAGAGTCAACTAGGTGACCACTGACCAGAATTATTTTTGTTTGAAATGCTTATTTTTTCTTCATCTATGGGTTATCTTCTGTCTATGCGCTATGCAAAATACTACTTTTGGATTCGAAAGTAGTTTATCATAAGAAACTTATGCGGATTAGAATAGTTGTTTCGCAAATTGCTGAGTAGTATATTGTGTTCTTATTGATTGCTTTTTTGCAGCCATCATGAACATGTCGAAATTCTGTATTGTTATTGGAAATTCAAAAAAATTGTCGGGAGTCCGTAATAATTTTCATTTTTATTATATCTGTGTTGATTTTATTATAGTGCTGGTGTGTATGTCATTCAACACCATACTGGCCATCATCTACTTACATACCACCCTACCCACCCCCAAACCTAGCCACCCACCATCCATCCATCCAGCTACGGACCGATACACCCACCTACTCACTTATCCACTCTGATCATTGGCATCACGCGATATTTAATAAGCCATACAGTAGATTCCGTGTTCACCGTCGGGCTATTTAGTGAATGGGCGCTGGTATCGATATATCCTGCAGTTATTGACCCACTTCTCCCCTCTCCCGATCCATCGAGCCACCAGTAGCTGCATCAGATCGGTCTCTGAATCAAATGATACGAAGCAAGATTGAGGCCTTTCGAGTGGACTAGTAGCCGATATTTAGCCATATTTATACACGCAGTAATGTGTAACGGATGACGCTATATGACCACAGGAGTAGACATTTTTTCATTTATACATATGCAGTCATGTGTAATCGGATGACACAATATGACCACCAGGGTCGGCATCTTTTCATTTATACATTCAATACTGTGTAATTGTTGTCATCTAATCTAGATGACAACAAGACTAGGCACTTTTTCATTTGATTATTGTCACTCATTCTCTCACAATGATTTTTAAGTTTTTAAGTTTGGCTATGATTATTCCGCCGACACTTGGAAGCGATGACCGGATGAGGAATTTTGACCATCAATATTATTGTGATGAGAATTGTGTAATAACTACGCAATAAAAACCTTTTAGGGTTAATGAATTGTATATACACTATAAATAATGGTGGCAATGGTGGTCCACGTCATCGGTTTTACGTCCGGGTGTCTACGTTAGTTAATTACACAATCAGATCAACCGTAATAACTTGTTTCAAATCGTGTAGTCGTGTTCTACAACGTGTTGACATCGTTAATTCGACAATTGTACAACGGGCTCGCCAAGTAAAGCTGACGTATTCCCTCAGGTCGGTTAGAACTAAATTTGCTTCGTTGTGCATGATGGTATTAACGTGAAATATTGATGAGACACGCCTCCCGGCTATAAAGAATCAAACTATCGGCCGTCACGATACCGAGCGAATCAACGGATGTGTACTGCGAAAGCCTGCCGCAGTCTCCCAGACATTCCGTCAGTGCTGTTGGAGCAGAAATCATTATATCCTTAATCGGTACATTGTCAGGTGGTTGTTCGAACATCGATAGCGAGTGAGCACACGGCCATTGTTTGCAGGCAGTTAGTTTCACGTGACTTTAGAGATGCATAGTGAAGTGGTCGTTGATACATCGATAGGAAGTAGCAGAAACGCAAGCATTGTTCGCCAGCCTATATGTGCTGCCAGAGGGACATCGTTAGTGGTTGTTACAACATTGGTAGGCAGTGCGCGGTAGAGATCCTCTAAAAATATATAAAACATATGTATTTATAGGATCACTAGTGTCCGGAGGAACACATGTATCGTTCGCAGCCGGATCTACGCCACCGGAGGGACATCGTGAAGTAGTTGCTAGAACATCGATAGAAAGTGGCTCAGGAAGCCTATATATTTTTCGCAATTGCAGATATCAGAGGAACAAATTCGTAGTCATATCTCATGATATCCGTAACCGATGACAATTATTCATTGCATGAGAGCAAGCGCGCGTTTATAAAGAGACCATTCGGTGCCTTAGAATCTAAGGCTTAGATAAAATGACTAATGATTTAGATTGCGTAGAGACCATTAGGTACCTTAGATACGATGACGTAGGATTTGTTACCTCCATGTGCCTTAGAGACGATTGGGTACACCAATGTATTATATGTAATTGCGTATTCTCATAAATTTGATAACGGTGTTTGTCCATCTTGTGAATCGTTCTTCGGGATCTTTTCAATTTATACTCTGTATGTATATGCCAGCAATGTCTAAACATTAAATTTCGTGTACGCTAAAGCATCGAATCAACGTCATAACTTTCACTTTCTTTACAACTGAATTACACAACAAACATAGCTTCCATTGATTACAATGACGACTACATTATATTTATAGGCTATTCCGAGTTTCTATTGATGTGTAAAGTTCGGCTGACAGCTTGGCGCATAAGTAAAGTTTAATCAAGGACTAATGTAATTCCACGCGTTTTATTAATGCAATACATCATCTGAACCCAGGGTAAAATGTGCCGAGATTCATGAAAATTCATCGCGTCTAACATGGTACAGTAAAAACTAAAAGTAATGTCAGAGACACCGTCATACAATATGCATACACCTGCCATATGGTAGCGTACACCTCATTTATATATCTTATGAATAATAAAAAATCACATCAAATTACACTCGCGATGAACATAACGATCGTAAACCTAGATATGGTGCCTGTCTCGATAATATATTGGCTATATCGAATTTGAGGAACACGTTTACTGTATATCCAGTCCATTTAGTTTTATCGTAATGTGAGAATATTGGATTTTTGTCAATTGTCTTTTAAGAAATTTAGTCTGTGAAGGGAGATTTATTGCGTGCCATGAAGTACTTCAGAAGTGTCGATGCTTCAGAATGAAAAATTCTTGAGTTGATCTTGACCGATCTCGATTCAGTTATATTCAAGCTCGACTCTATTGAATTCAGTTTCAATTTATTCGATTAACCCTTCCGGCTATACGAAATTATAAACAAACAATGAAAACAATAATGATCAACAACAGCAATAAATCAATAAATAACAAAATTAATATAGACTAATGCTACAATGGCGGCCAGATCCGGCATGACTATGCTTTGTGATGCCAAACAATACACAGCCTGTATAGTACAAAATGCATCGTACCAAATACAATCAATTCGTCAAAAGAAATTGTTATTAGTAATAATTCACATAATATCATACTACACCATGTAACATACAAAAAATGTGACGGGTTCAGGTAGACTTTGAGAGTGTATTAGACATTGAGAACTCAAATCGGCCCACTTCATTATTTTACGACAAAATTTTGACAACTTCTCGAGTTTAGTTCCTTTACAACTGCATAACTCACGAAGTTTGATGCAATTGTGATGTCTATAATAATACGGTTGGTCTCATCTTTGGCCAAATGTGAACATGTCATTCTATAATAGTGGGCAGTCTCTGGTAAAGAGGGATATTTACATAGCGACCCGTTTGATTAGGGAGATGATGGTTAGTCACTATGAAGCGGTACATAGATATGCGAATGGTAGGTGGCAAATTTAGGAGATATTTCTCTAACATAAAAGATTTTTTAATAAAGCGATATGTCGTACAGGCTGGAAATTCCTTGATGGAAGAATTCCATTGTTGGACGTACTGATTACGCAAAAACCTGAGAACGCAGACAAGAGACATTGTACGGAAGTTTTTGTTCAAGCCAGATATAAGATAGACCGATGTTATTAAGCGTTGATTCAATACAATAGATCCATCAAGAGTGGAGACGACCGACAGACTGAAGACAATTGGGAAACGGCGCTGCAAAGTTTACAACCCGTAAACTGAAGCAAGCTTGCCCAAAACACACAACAGACAATATTGCTCCAATATCCACGGGAAATTCCTCAGTGTCACCGTAGACCATCAACCACGGAGTTGTCTGACGGACATGCAGGATACACTTACAAAAACTAGGATGGAATTTGTTGATACTAAAGCAGTTGTCTGTAGCCCACACTTGGGACCCATACCAAAGGACGGGCTTTACTGCAGTATGGAAAAGCTGGAGCTGATTGTCTATCGGCAGGTAGAGAGCTCTGGTCTTTTGACGAGTAGCAAACTGAGCTCGGTTGGCTTGCCCTATGTTCTGATCTATTGCTATTTTAAACCTGCCATTATAACTGAAAGTAATGCCCAAATACACAAAGTCATGGACTACCTCAACGTTCGATTTATTAATAAAAGAAGTCCGGGATTTTTCACTTTCCCTGGAGAAAAACAAACAACTTTATATTTTGATGGATTAGGTCCCAAGTGCCACTTAGTACAATATTCAATCATGGAGATGATCAAGAGACAATTGCAAATTGCTTGAGGAGGCGGAAAGAATCACAACGTCGTCTGTATACAGAAGAACGTTAATATCGAGGCTATCAATATCAAATTATGTAAGGAAAAGATCTTGACAATTCTTGTAAATGCCGTAACGCACCGCAACTAAAGCACATTTCAGGTCATTTATGAATAGCGAGAACAGAATTGGAGAGCAGTTTTCCCCTTGCCGCGATGTCACACGAGAACATATCGGATCGTTGCCCATCACTGATCACACAGGATTTGGTAATATATAGTCATTAGGTTTCGCAATATTTTACCATTGATATAATAATCGTACAGTTTTTGCCACAAAAATAGCCTATCTAGTCTGTTAAATGCCTGAGAAAAATCAATAAGAGCCATATAAAGACGTTTTCCATCTGCATGATATATATATCTATAAGCGACTTCAGAGTGAAAATGTGATCAAACGTACTGTGGTGTTTGCGGAATCCTGGTTGCTCACGGTGGATTATATTAAGAAAATCGCAGAAGGCTGTCATACGATCATTAATGATGGACGTGAATAGTTTGGGAATGCAGTTCAACACAGCAATGCCACGGTATAACGTTGCATTGAGAGGGTTGCCTTTATTTTTGAAGATTGGTCTTATATAGCCAGTGCACCAACCTTCAGGGACAATGCCTGTGTCAAAGAAATAATTAAATCATCCATCCAGAGCCACAACGAGATTATAGGACGAGTTTTTAAGAAATTCGTTACGAAACTGCATAGCTTTCTTGTAAGCCGACTCAACATTACGACGATTTAAGGTTCAATAATATCCTGAAACGACCCTTCAATGCTTCCTTTGTTCTGATTGAGTTGTAAGTCAGCCCCACTCACTTTAATTTTAGGATGTAGTAATTTATTAGGTTAACAAAAATACCAATCTTTAACTAGCAGCATTCTAGCTAAGATGGTGTTGCAAAACTAAAATGCCATAACACGAAAAGAATAACGCTTCAATTATCGGAAATGATAGTGGTAATAACAGAATGAAAGAAAATCGTGAATTAATTGACATAGCTCTTCCAGACTTTGATTCAATATATTCAATTACCATTTTCAGTTCTCGCCTTATGTATTACTAGTGCAATCAATTTCTAGTCTACTATCACATTATTGTAAATATATCAGGCGAATTTTCCTCTCTGTCATCAACAATACAAAAAAGATGACGAGATAGCGAAGAGCTAGGCACTATAGGACCATCCAGAGAGCGTGCGAAATACTGAAACGTCAGAAGGGAGAAGCCCTTACATAACCACGCTGCAACGTTCACTGAGATGCCTCTGAGGAGACGGAGGTTTACAGCCCTCCTCTGAAAAACATCAGAGGTTGTATCTTGGTCATATCGGGCATCGATCCGGGGTCGTCTGAATTGAATTATTACAAACTCACCACTATGCTCCCTTCGCCCGTCCCATTAGTTGAAATAAAGGTTTATATTGAATTTGATGCAAGACTACTAAGAGTGAAAGTAAAATAATAATAATAATACCTCATTATTACTGAATTGAGTTCAACCTATCCCACACTATACTCCAGATGTGGGCAGGCCTTTAAGAATGTCAATATTGCACAATGATATGCAATTCAGCACTCTGTGATGATGGCGCTTCCTCAAAATTCACTCCGAGCTTCCCCCGAAATTTTCATTTAGCATACTATAATTCCGGACCATCTCAGAATACAGCAAAGTAAACAAAGAGAAGATACATTATGTGGACGTGACTTTTGAAACGGAACCAGTTCGCTGTGGAGATTAGATGGAATAAAAATAATAGACGACCCATGGTATATGGGCATTCGTGTTTTGACGACCAGATCTCACAGACAACGTGTATCTGTGATTATTTCTCCCCCTGTTTTCAGTGTAGCGACCATCTGTCACTTAGTTGACCTGTAATTATATAGAGGAATGAGGAAATGGTATCTCCGTTCGAATTACACATTAGTCATGTACTATTGGAATTTGTTAGTGGCAACAGTATGCATATACGTTGGGCAAGTAAGAATGTGAGTGGTTTGCTGGCACCTATTACAGAGCTTCCTTCCCAAATGGCATCTTATGAACCATTTTCACAAGCTGCGCACGGAGCTATAATTTTCTGCATATAAATGTCACAGTTTCACTTCGCTTTTTCCTTGATTTTCGATAGTATCCTGTCAGGAGTTAATGTTACCCACCTTTTGGGCTTAATGGCATCACTCCTCCCGAATATTGATTTAATGATGTACGTAATTGCTAAACGTCTAGCTGGATTTTGCCACCAACTTAAATTATGAATGTTTAATGGCTTGTCAATTACTAGATTATCTCATAGCTATAAGTATTATTTAATTTAACATCGCATAATTACCGCTATTACCCACTAGACTCTATACTGTTGAGAGAATCGTTAATTGCCAATATTGACGCGCTAATACTTTAATGGCTACACTTTCTAGCACGCAGTCGAGTAGTTAAGGCGCTAAATTGATTATGGTAATTTATTTTAGTACTCGTAAGTTCGCGGATTCCTACTGCCCGTTCGTGGCATTTTCTGTAGATATCTCTATCCGCTTATTTATCCCAGACTGATGGAGAACGGCGGCCACGAAATGGATAGATTTATAAACCGCTCTGAAAGTATGACATATTAAGGTAAGGTGCGATATACAGCGCACTTTGAAGTCGCGTGTGCAGCTTGCCAAATGGTGGTTTATACCGAGTCATTGATGAAGGTGACTCGGTAACAAGCGCCTTACAAATTTAATTTCCCGGTAAATTTCCACAAATTTTACCGGTACTTAGTCAGACTGCGTCGACCAGAGCAATCGGGATTAAGTACCTTGCCACAACATACAATGGAAGAATTTCGAATCCCACCCTTACGATTTGTAGGCCGGCCCTCTACCCACTGACTTATCCAGTTCCCTTTATTCACTATCAGTGCGTCAAAAAAATGTCCCCCTTTTAATAACCATGGGGGACGCCCATCATGTCAAATATTAATATAATATATATATCTTTGGAAAGGTACATCTCTCCTCTTTCCAACGA
>WURV02228310.1:0-10072 GCA_011762755.2 Epimenia babai | reverse complement strand
AATGACTATGCCTTTAATTTTGACCATGTAACTAAACTTAAATGTACTTTTGTAATATGAAACTTAGCAATATTATGGAAATATGATTTTGTTTTAATAATATGCAAAAATATTGCATTTATAACTTGTTTTTCAAATTTAATGTACAAAATTATCGTTTTTTAGACTCACCCTGTAAATAACATACCTGGCATCTCGTGTTAGTCGTATTTTATCGCGAGGTGGCACTTAATCTTTCGTTAAGTTACAAAGAATTAACATTCCAAACGATCAACAAATGTGCAATCTGGTAGTGCTGTTTTAGAAGTTATCTCTGTACAGGGTTCGCTGCAATAAACCCCTTCAACCGTAGAATTTTTCTTACAATATGCTTCGAAATACCAAAATCAACTGTTAAAAAATCAGCTCATCAAACACTAATGTCAGAAATAAGCAGACAATATAATTATGAGAAATCTTAAATCGACCATAATCTTTTCATTTTGAATGGTTGAGATTTCATTAATAAATGGGCGCACTTACCGATATTGGATTATTTATTTTAGTACAGTTATCAAACGTTTCAAGAATCCAAAGAAAAAAGTCCAAATTGATTTGACGGTACTTTTATGTCGTTATCTCCTATATCTACAGATTCCTGTTGTTGCTGCAAAGGTTGACCTTACTCACGGTGGGTATAATATTTAATCTGGCAACACATAATTCTCGCAATTGAATCTGCTCCTGTCTTTATCTTCATCAGTTTTTTAAAACTGACGCCGATGGCACACACAGATACTCTCAACTCTACATATGGTACATACGATGTTTCTCACGTCGTGCTTTTATAAATAAATTCCTCTTGATAGATTGAGACGCCTGTAACGGTATACCGGGCAACTGGTCCGATATATTCGGACCAGTAATTCACGACGGTTAGTCGATCAGCTAAGGTGTGAGAATTGTCGGGCCAGTATTCTCACTCTTGCAACCTCAACAATAGACAGGCGAGAGTCTTTTGTTCAGCGTGAACCTAGCCATAGCGGCACTGGTGGGCGTACACTGTTCCAATGGTTTGGACCAAGACTAGATAAGCAGCGGCGATCAGAAGACACCAGACGGCAATGGGATATGTTGGCAAGATATTGGTCATGCAATCAGAGCCGTCTCGACAGTGTCTAGTATGATACGAGACTATTGATGTATTGCGACGCAGTACAGTGAAGAGCTCTGTACATAATGAAAATGACTTTGTACTCAATGTGGAGATGTATCGGTACCAAGTGGAGTTCCTTAAGGAGCAGCGTGATCTGGCAGTATTTAGAGTGGCAAATAATTACACGACAGACCATATTCTGCACTTGTTTGAGATGATTTAACAATTTTACTGAACAACCTGACAAAAGGGTGTTAGAATAATCTAGCTATGAGGTTATCAGCGAATGAACCATCGCAGCGGCGATGTCAGGGCATTACATTCAACATATAATTGACATTCATCGGCGTATATGCGGTAAGGGATGTTATGCCGATGAATAATGTCACCTAACAGGCAGGTTTACATGAATAACTGGGGTCCTAGAATAGATCCCTGGGACACGGCACATATGAGATCATATGACCCAGTAGTGAAGTATTAACAGCAATGATATTGGATCAGTGACAAAACGTCACCATGGACGCCATATCCTACACCAAGATGGTTCAACAAAATGGTATGGTCGATGGTATCAAACGCCGCTGATTGGTCAAAAGAACGAGTAGAACGAATGAACCGGCGCTATCAACTAAACGTACAATGTCATCATGAACACAGAGTAAGGCTGTTTCAGTGCAGTGATTTTGTCGGTATGCTGACTGAACCTCCACTCCATTTGAAGACATAATTAAAAATCACGAATTAGATCATATGTTTTGCGCCGATGATACCCAGCTTTGGCTACCTATTAACATCAAGAACCCCCATTCTCTAGTATATTCTTTTTCAAAAATCACCTAAATGCCTGGATAATATATTAGATTGGATGACCGGAAATTATCTCGAAATTAATCCAACAAAAACGGAAATTTTACTTATCTCTTTGCCTTTTGTCCATTCTCCTGACATCTCTGTAACTGTCAAGGACACAACTTTCAAGCCGTCTGATGAAGTTTGTAACCTTGGAGTTATATTTGACAAACATCTCACCTTGCACAAGCAGATATCCTAAGTTCTCCAATCTGGTTATATGTATTTGCGGAACATCAGATCAATATCATTCTACCTCTCTCGAAAACTATGTGAAACACTTATACATTCTTTCATCACAAGTAAAATTGATAACTGCAACTCCTTCTACGTCAATCATACGAACTCTGCCGTCTCTAGTAACTGCAGAACAGTGCTGCTCAACTTCTCACCGATACATGTTGTCGATACTACTCCTGTTCTTCGTTTGCTCCATTGGCTACCCGTCACATTTCGAATCTATTCCAAGATTCTTCTATTAACTTATAAATGTATCCAAAGCATCGCTCCTTCCTACCTCTCTTCAGCCATCAGCGTAAATTCTTCTGTACACTCTACTCGATCAAAATCTATGCTGCTGCTCCTCGCTTTTTCATAGCTCTTGCAGTTAATATACAACAATGCAAAAGTATAAATCAATTTAAAAGTCAACTAAAAACACACTTGTTTATCTAAGTTCACAACTAATAAATTATCAACAATTATCATCACCATCATTGTCTTTTTATTATAGTTTTCGTGTTCTTAATCTACAGATAACACTGGTTCTGATGCATACAATAATATAGAATATATTACGTATATTGGAAATGCGAAAATGTTGCAATATGTGATAAAATTTCTTCAACCGTGTTATTAGTATAGCCTTCTTAGATATTAATTTTGGAAGCTCATTAGTGTTTTAGTGCTAATTTATATGTGTGTTATTTTCTGACGATGCTTAGGTCATATCAATATTTTTAAATAGTGTATTTATATGTTGAGTGTGTTTGACAGCAATGCTATTAGTGCACTTTAAATCAAGGATATTTTATTTAATTTCTTTACATCGTGTGATCTATCTTTTGAATGTCGTGCAATGATAGGTACAGAAACTGTTTGATATCCTGTTCCGATATAAGGATCATAAGAGTCTTTCCATTTTGTTAGGAACAACTGCCCCAGATACATTGCCTCACTCTCTGTGGAGAGAAGTTGATTTCCGAGTGCAATTTCTGGAAGCAGTGACAATGCCATATCAGTTGTCTTATATTGTTGTAAGCATTTCCTGACCCATACTATCATTTCTGACCACACCTCTAACAGTTTCTGCCAGCGTACTGCGACTGTCTGTTCCCTCTTTAATTATATAGTGTGTATAAAACTTAGCTAATTGCAACCTAAAATTATTTTCTATATTATCATGATTTCCCACCAATATACCGATGCTGTCTATATCTATATGGCCATGCCCCTGTAACACGTGCGCCAGTGTGAGTCAGCGCCCCAGTGTCTTTATCCAATGGCTACACGCTGATGACATACTTACTGGTTGGCCGACTAGATAGCATCATCTAACTAGCCCCGCTAAATGACTTAGACTACAAGTGATTCGAGATGAGATATATGGCATAGTAAAGAGTATAAATAAATAAGCATATCCAAGTATATAAGACATGCGTTTCTTTTGTATGTGGAAGTGTAACGTTAAAATTACACCGTGCCCTATAAAGGTTCCGTGAAATACATATCAACGCAGTTGAGCACTCCTTTAGAACCACAGTTTACCTCATGAACAAAGCGTTCGCGCTGTTTTACACATAAGCGTTTTACGCCTAAGTTTTCACCGTGGATACAATACATGAAATATATATACATACGCTAGAGCCTCTATTATACTTAGAATACAATGCATATTATATCATACCATATATATAATTATTTTAAAGGAACTGCAGCATATTGATAAACTCTGGTTAACTCGTTATGTCATTAATGATATGTTATTTGTATTTTGTAGAAAATGTTTTTGTGCATACTGCTGCTCTGTGTGGTACAAGGGGGAGCATTCTACATACCCGGTGTCGCCCCAGTTGTATTTACATATCATCAAGATGTCATTGTAAAGGTAAGAATATGGTTGTATAAGATTTAAATATATTCTACTAATTGGTTTATTTTGCTCACCTCTGTTTATAATTTCATCGGGTCTAACAGCAACAATAAAAGATTGCGGTCTTTGCATGTAAGCCTATATGTACAAGAACATTGTAGTTACACTTGATAAAAGAGTGACTCACAAACTTTAACATTTGGAGTCCATTGTCCCTGTTCATATAGTTGGGAACATTTCTGATGCCACGCATTTTGGTGAACTAGGCCAGTCTGGCCGCCAAAGCCACTATGACACCCGCGGATCTACACCTAACCCTAATCCATAACTGGACTAACCTAGTTCACTGCGCCCGCATTTTTAGTAGGAATATATTTCATATTTGGACATTCGTATAGGGCTGTTCTGTCTTGCATATATACTTACCTATACTGTCACTGGCGATATTAATTATCAGTTAATGATTGATGTGAATGTATTTGCCACTATTGTACCAACTAGCAGGTAGCGACTAACATGGGAGCTATTGTAAGATTTTTGGATTTTGACTTCAGCACTAGTGTATTGGTTTTATTAGCTTACCCGAGCTTATGCTCGGTGAGCTTTTCTGATCGGAGTTCATCCGTTGTCCGTCCATCCATCCGATGTTAACATTTTCTTAAAATATCTTCTCAAGAACCGTTTATTGCAGGGGTCTGCCATGTTCAGCATCTCATCAGAGGAGCAAAGGGAGTAATTTATATCGACTTTATAATTTTAAAATCCTTATCTCCATGTCAGCTTAGTGCGAAGGTCTGCAATTTGTCAGATATTGAGATTTGTTAAGAGCATCTCTGTTTTGGCAATTAGATGTGATTTCCGCCTAGGTTTTTTCCACAGATCCGTATTTTCTTGTTTTAGTGTCGTAATGGGTATTGTCGGATCTCTTTGGTCTCATGTCCTGTTTTAGTGTCGTAATGGGTATTGTCGTGTCTCTTTGGCCTCTTGCCTTGTTTCAGTATTGTATTGGGTACTGTCGGGTCTCTTAATCTTGTTTTAGTATCATAATTGGTATTTAGGGTCTCTTTGGCCTCTTGTCTTTTTTGTGATGTCGTAATGGGTATTGTCCGGTCTCTTTTGCCTTTTGTCTTGTTTCATTATCGTAATAGGTATTGTCAGGTCTCTTTGCCCTCTTGTTTTGGATGTCAAGCAGTCTCCTTCTCTTCTCGTTTAAATATCAAGATAGCCTCCTAGGCCTCTTGTTCGGATTTGTTCTCTTTTTTTTTTCTTTTTTTTCAGGTGGGCGTCTTGAGGCCTTTTGGGCCTCTTGTATATTGTGAGGTGTCTAATCCTTTATATTACTATATGAGAGCTAGTTTACATGTTACATGTGCGGTGATCAATATTGTGATGCATCTAGTGATCAATATCTCGATATGTCTTCTGATATATACATTATTAATGTGTCTTTTGATCTTTATTGTGACGCGAACGCTTATTTATAATGCAATCTATGTAGTGGTCTATATTGAGACATGGGAGTTGATCTATATTATATTGCGTGATCACTGTGATTAGTATTGCGATGTCAGAGACATGTGCAGTGATCTGTATCGCGATGTATGCAGTGTTATTTATATTACCAAGTGTGCAGTCATCTATATTACATCGTGTGTAACTCGTTAATGACAGGCAGTAAAGATGACAAGTGTCAAGACACAACTCCCGTATGAGTATTACTCGCTTGCCTTCTGCGGTAACAAAGACAAAAGGGTCTACAAGACTGAAAACCTTGGTTTGTTTGCCCACATATACGTAACAATGCTCCTGGAATAAATTATTTTATTGTACTAACAAGAATAGATTACTGTATATTAACAAGTAATGGGAATTAAATTATTAGATTATTGTATTTTATGGTATGATATTCAGTTGAAAGCACCCTTCGTGAGATTTCACCGCTGGAATCGTTGATCATGCTATAACGGTCGTTATCACTATTCGACCTTCCAACTTTTAATTTCCCATTTATTCTTTATGAAATGTTATATGTGATTTTTTAGGTGAGGTTTTGAGAGGAGACAGGATTGTCAATACGCCATACAAGGTTGGTTACACGACATCGTGTGCATCATTTCTAATGCGTGCATTGTATTTGATCATAACATTAATGGGATGTTACATCGGTGGCTCCATAGAAGCTGGCAAAAAGTTTCTTGGTATTTCCGTATCATATTTATGAATGAACGGATGAATTATTATATCCATGACAGATCTTAACTCATTTCAATGCATGGATTAACATCGCCGTTAGTGTGCACTTACTGTATCGAGAGTAATTTGATAGACTATTCATCGCCTTATTGTTTTAATACACTTACGCCATTGTAAATTTTGTGTCTTATACATCTACCAATTAGAGCATACACAGTTTTTTATATTCATATTTTATGTGTATTTGGCATAAATTACTGTATACACAGTTCTTTGTGACATGCGACATTGTTTTACATTTTTATAACTACAACGGTTTTTTACAGTCGTTAGTTTTATAGGCTGAATACCAAGTAAGTCATTCTTGACCCTTTAGAAAGCTAGCCTATCTGATTAAAAAGACACCTTGTAACCTTAGTTATTATGGGGGTGGGGGAACCCTCAAGTTTGAGCAGACAAGTGACAATTTTGTCTTTTTACGTCATCGGCTTCCAAATGCCCAGTGACAGCCTACATCTGCTAAGTCTTTGATTGTTTGAGGATATTTAAAATGAGATAGCAGACAGGTAAGGGCCATGTAGACTATCCAGAGAGCATCTGAAGCACAGCCATGACAGAGGGAAGAAGCTCTTGCACCACCACACTGCAAGGGCTACCCAGACCCTCATGGGCAGAGAGGGTTGAAGGCGCTTTTTTTCCAGAAAAATGCCCGAGGTAGTATACTGGCTAGATCAGGAATTAAACCAGGGTCTTCTGCACAGAAGTCAAATGCTCCAACCACCGCGCTAACTACGAGTAGGATTTACATCAAGTTGTTTCACCTAACAGGTCCAAATGGATAAAAGTGTCGCATGCAACCATTCGTGTTCTAAGACACTAACGGCTGAAGAGAGCAAACATTTCTCAGATCGCATCCAACACAACTACTACGTGCATTTGTAAGTATCCATATTCCAAGCAATGTTTAACGGGAGCAGATCTAAGGTATGTGGTGTCCATTCTCACTGGTCAAGATAATCTCCAAAAAACTTGAGCCCCAGGAATGTGACCATCTCACTCATCTCTCCTAAATGTCTGTCCATCTGTCATGTTAATATTTTCTGCAAAATGTTTCCTCTATACCATTTGTGGCCACAGAGAATTGCCATATATAGATTTGCTCAGAGTTTCATTATCTGTGCCAAGAGAGGACAACTCCCGACTTTTGTACTTTTAACTACAAAAATCTTCTCATAATCTATCAAAGAGCTTTGCTCTTGGGACTAGAGCGAATCTCATTTAGGTTTGTTAAAGAATTCGTTATTATAGTCAAGAAAGGTGATTACCGAATTTTACTACGTCTAATACACAACCACGTATCGAATTCTATTTTTCCCCCTCGTTTCGGGCGATAAATCGCTAATTGTTACTTATGGTTTGCGAATAGTTAGTTTTCTACAACGCCACGCAATTAACCAAATGCAAAACGAGCATGAGATTAAAATGTTTATCACTGACTGCACTGTGGAAAACCGGAACCGAAACTTGGAAGAGGCCTGGAGGCGAATCCAAAATGAGGCGGTTTACATAAACATTTTGCATCCGATTTAGCGCCCTGCCACAAACGTGATGCTAGAAATTTTCTTGCTCAGTTTCGCCCCTTAATACAGAGAACGTATAATGATGCGAAAAAAAATAAATGTATTATTTACCCTTGCCATACAATAGAGGTAAATGTACTTTCTAATGAATGACAATAATGTCACCTGGCAGAATCGTGGACAATCTCCCGGCTGCGACAGAATTCAAGTTGATGGAGACAGGAGAGAAACAGTATGAGAGAGGCTACAAGCTTGGTTTCGTACGGAATGACAAGGTCTGTAGGGCCATGACTATTCAATTGGTGTCAACGAATGATTTCAGGTCCACAATGTATTAACATCTATTAATTCGTTAATCAACAATTTATTTATTCACCAGATAAATGAAATATGTCCTTCACCCTCTAAAGCTCGATATGTATTTCTCATGCAGTGATCCATAAACTGTTTCTACTTCTTTCGTTTTGGTTATGTTAAGAAAACTGCCATAAATATGAAAGCTAAATATCCAGCATAGTACTAAATCAACAGTAAAACAAACCAAGTTGCGTTTATTAGCGTTATTACTACATCATTGTATGATTGACTATTCGGCTATCGATTTATGAAACCACGTACAATTGACTACATTTAAATCACACTTGAAGATGTGTCTGTTCAACCTAGCATATCATTGCTATTTTAATAATATGTCTCATTTTATTTTTTTAGAGTATTTTTTGGCATATTTTCTAATACTTGTACAGCAAACTAAGTTTTTTCTACATTTGGTGCTTCCTGTCTAATTACATCGTGTTTTTACGATGTAACCTAGGTCGTTTACATTCCATACAGTACATCTACATTGATGAAATCTGACACTTATACTGTTAAAATTATGCTATATCACTTTAATATTATATTGATGAATTTATACTATGGTTGATTCCACATTGCTTCGAATGTAAAAATCTATATCGCAGAGATAGTGTGTGTTATATTCTGTTGCAACATGAACCTGTGAGAACACTAAAATCTGTGACACTAACAGATTGTTGAGGTGCATTAACATTATGAGATATACCGACGCTACACCATAATGTCTTCCCTTACGCATCTCGAATGTATATTCGCGATGTAAAGTAACTATCCACCATTCACAGACAAATAGTGACATACAAATAACTTGAACGTTTTCTACATGTCTAAAGATGCATCTAATTACTTGGCAACTACTTTTATTTGTCCTCACATATTTTCTAGACCAGTGTCTTTGACTACAGGTGTACTTGAACAACCATCTTGTTCTCAGACTCCAGTACCACAAGCCGGAACCGTGAGTGCTTCTCATATTTTAGTCACTATGAAGTGGGCCAATGCACTAATTGCGTGGAATCATATCCAGGCCACGAATGTCTCACTGACATTGGACTATCAGGGTGTAGCCCTAAGCCAGACATTGCCTGATTCTAGAAACTGGGCGGTATTACATTCTCATTATGCATTCTGTTTGGGAAATTTCACTTTTCGGAAATTTGTTATCAAGGGGATATTTTTTAAACTTTATCCTTTCATAAGCTAGGTGACATTTTTAACGGAACTAAAATATTGGTGCATGTAATGATGTATATGCAATTTTTATTCTACAACTAGTGACAAGTATATGCCGATGTGGGTCTTAAGTGTCATTGGTTACTGTTTCCTAAATGATGTGTTATTTTGTTTAGCAAATTATCCTTTGACCTCAAAAATGTCATTTAGTGCTCTTTTATATAAGAGAAGGGTCATGGTCGAGGTTACGGTAAAGTTTAGGGCTCTCGTTAGAGAATGGCTTGTGCCTAGGTTTTTAGTCGGGATTCTCAACTAGTCGGCAAATATAAAATTATGTACTGAATAATACGTTAACTGTCTGTAACGATGTATGAAGGTACAGATATAGAGGTTATGGTGTTTATTATATGACTAACCCCTGTTAGTTTGACACTGCTAAAATGCTACCGAAAAGTATAGCAGTAACTATTCGAATTTGCGCAGTTAACAGTAAGTATTCTAAATATGAATTTAATTTGCTACAGAAGTTGAAAATTTATTTAAAAGGGCTACAAAATTACTGCTTGATTTTTTGATATACATAATGTATTGTGGGGGCGATGGAGGAGAATGTACTGACTTCAGAATGCCAGCTTCTTGCAGCTATGAAAGTATTGTATTTAGAAAAAAATGAGAGTAACACATATATAT
>WURV02228299.1:0-10074 GCA_011762755.2 Epimenia babai | reverse complement strand
GAGGTAAGAATAACTGAGGTAAGAATAACTGAGGTAAGAATAACTGAGGTAAGAATAACTGAGGTAAGAATAACTGAGGTAAGAATAACTGAAGTAAGAATAGATGAGGTAAGAATGACTAAGGAAGGAATGACCTACGTAATGACTGAGATAACAATGACATAAGAATGACTGACCAAGACAGAAATGAAACAGAAGAAATTGTGGCAGTAAAATGACAAGACCATTAAATCATGATGTTATCAACAAGAATACCTTTACTATACAATTTATGAAGGGTTGATGGTGGAAGCAGACTCCTTTGTAGTAGCTCACCTGCAGATGATGTGTCACAGAGATCTGGTACCACTTAGAGGGTTGTACTAAAGAGGGAACTGACAAATGCAGGGCTTCTGTATTGTCGAGCCTGATAGACACTCGAACTTTCTGATCGATTATCTCCAAAGCGAAAAAATTATCCGTAGCATCACTAGGATTGTACAGCAACAAAGCACTCTGGGACAAGGTTGAAAATCCGACACGAATGTCATTATATCGTTCATCAAGACTGGAACTTTCGATGAATGCGCCATCAGAGAATGTCAGTGATTCGTACGAATCCTTACAGAGTGATCCAGTGAAGCCATTGGCACAATCGCAACGGAAAGTTCCCGGTAGGTTCACGCATCTTCCTCCATTGTGGCATTTGTTAACAGCGCATTCATCCACGTCGATGTCACACACCTCCCCCTTCCAATTCGACGTACACTCACATGCATTGGGTCTCACACATTTTCCGCCATTTTTACATGAACTTCTTCCACATGGTGCAATTTCGCAGAACTCTCCAGTGTAACCACCACTACAGGCACATTTGTAAGAAACTGCTATCTTTGGAGAACTGAAGATGAAATAATCCGTTTCAATAATGGACATAGAAAATAATTTCCTGAATATTGGTTGACATTTTGCGGAATTTTTGCATGCATTGCGCTTGCATATATCAAAGGATGTCGCATCAATAGCACATCCACTTTCCTTGCTCAACTTTTCATGTTGAGCCAAAATGATTCTTTTAGCTTTGCTACTGGATAAATAGGCCCTTTTTGATGTAGAGATGGCGACCATAACTAACAAATCATTGTTAATTTCAATAATCTGCACAACATTTGCCGAATACTCAGATTGGACAACATCCCTCAAAGCTTTTTTAAATTTATAATAATTGTGTAATAAAAACATTTTCTTTGACTTGCTTTTGATTCGGAGGGTTACCACATTATTATAGATGTCTTCCGGAATTTGATTTAACTCTACTACAACTTGATAATTAATTTTTGCTTCGTTATTTCTGATTTTGAGTGAATATTTATCTTTGTTTGGACGAGTGATAAGGTTCAGATTGCATTTTGACGACGTAGCAAAGACGTTTCCATCATTCAATACAACGCATGTCTGATCTCCCTGAATATCTTTATCCAAAGGTTGCACATTGGCTATCGGTTCTGTTGGTAAGACATTGTTGTAAATGGTCAAAAGGATTGTGAGGGGTCTCTGTAGCGGTGCTGAATCATCGATGTCTTCGACAATGACCTTGAATGAAAGCAGCGATGTTATTGCAGGAACACCCGAATCTTTAACCATCACAGACACGATATATTCTGATGCTTCCTCACGATCTAATTTCACTCGCGTTACGACTAATCCAGTCGTAGAATCTATTGAGAATTTATCATGAATAATGCCGTTCGGCGTCGAGAAATGAAAAGGAGCACCATTAGTGATGGCGTCGTCTGCATCGAAGGTGAAATCGCTTAGTGTAATCACGCTCGAACCTTGGGGCCTGTTCTCGGAGATATAGCCAGTCGGTGTATGTGGTTTAAAGTAAGGTGCATTATCATTGATGTCAAGAAGGGTAACAGTGACCTTCGCTGACCCTGAAAGTGAAAAGCAAAATATGCTTTATGCATGAAACTGCAGCAGCGTATTGAGTAATGAGGCAGAAAAATTGTGAGTGTGTTCAGTAAACATGCAAGGGATTTTTACTTTATTAAAACAGCTTTGTTCGAATAAGGCACATGCGATGAATTTTTTTTACTAATTCTTGCCTTGCCACTGAAAAGTTTCACAGGAATATTTTGCAATATTGGTTATTGGTTATAGCATGCAAATCATTTTGAATGTTTGTGTATGAAATTACCAAAACAAAAATTTCCATACAAATCTTAATCGGGCCACTTTCTATGAAAGTTACTAAAATAAAACAAGAATAGTAATGTATGTACAAGACAGTAATTAGGAGTTGCATGTACGCACCTGTCTGTGGTGGAAAGCCAGCATCAAGAGCACCAACCGTGAGGTGGTACACCGCGATGGTTTCCCTGTCTAACTGAGATTTCACGCTGATTCTACCAGTCTGTTTGTTGATGACGAAGGCTTCTGCATGATTCCCGCTGATTATCAGGTAAGTGAATTTATTCTCAGATGACAGGCGGTCATTATCATTTGCAGATACCGTGAGGACCTCCGTTTTAGGACGCGCATTTTCATGAATGCTCGCAGTGTATTCCGCTTTTGTGAACTGAGGCGGGTCATTTGCATCCTGGATCGAAACCCTAACGGTGCATTCTGCGGTGTTGTTATTCTCGACGGGTCCGCGGTTTTTCGCAATTACTTTCAGCGTGATTTGGTGAGATTTTTCGTAATCTGGTTTTCCGGACACTAAAATTTCACCAGTCTTGTGGTTGATCTTGAATGCCTTCATATTACTCTCCCCGATGAGGTAATAATAAACAATCCCGTCATGTCCATCATCCTCGTCCGTCGCTCTAACTTTCCCAACAAAAGTCCCAGGTGTGGCAGACTCGCTAATTTGCATGTAGTAGATGGGGTCAATGAACTTTGGCAAGTATTCGTTGACACCGGTTACGTGGATTTTCAGCGTGGCTGTACTCTTCAGCTCACTTCCAGGATTTCGAGCAGATATAATTACGGAATATTCTCGTTTTGACTCGTAATCCAAGCTACGTGTACACCTCACAATACCAGATTGATCGATGGTAAAAAGATCATCATCAGAGATGATGCTGAACTCAATAACTGCATTTGCTTTTGAATCAGCATCGGTAACCTTGCAGCGATGAACTTCTGTTGAAGGCGAAGAATTTTCAGCGATATACGCATCAAATGACGACTTCTCAAAGAGAGGTGGGTTGTCATTTACATCAATGACTGCAATTCTAAATATACGCGTTGACTCCTTGTATAGCAATGCACTATCTCGCGCAGTAATACCTAAAGAATGGGAGGTTGCCGTTTCATAATCTAATGATTTTTCGATTATTAATTCGCCTGTTGTTGCATAGATCTTGAATATTCCGTCATTGTTTCCGGATGTAATCAAATACTTGACTTTTCCATTGATTCCAACGTCATAATCAGTTGCTGCAAAAGTCGTGACCTTGTAACCAGTTCGTTCATCTTCGCGTATTGTAGCCGAGAAAGTTCCACCAGCAAGACGAGGCACGTAAGCGTTGACATCAGTGATGGAAATAAAGACAGTGGCGGTAGAGGACTGTGGATTGCGGCCACCATCTTGAGCCTGAACCACAAGTCGATACAAACGTCCATTTCTCCCATTCAAGGACGAAGTAGTCACTGCCACAATTCCTGCAAGAAGGAGACAATTGTATGCTAACGAGCAGCAAATATGCATAAATTTAAGAAATTTCAAAATAACTTTTTTATTAAAAATTTAGATAATTCGGCAATTGTGATTGCCTCTAGTGGACTTTTCTGAGCACAGGTAAATTAAAAGTTAAAAAATATTCTTTTATAATTATGCCAAATACAAGGAGGTAAACCATATGTAATATTCAAAGTGGTGTAAAATAAAAGTTAAAAAATATTCTATTATAATTATGCCAAAAACAAGAAAGTAAATCATATGTAATATTCAAAGTGGTGTTTACTTCAAGACGTAGTGTTTTCTACAGTTCCTTTTACACCAGTTATAAAAATGGATAAAGTAAAGATTTTGTATTAAATTACTGATAGTCCAGTACTCTCAGAAATGGAAAAAAGTAGCGCCTTCGTTTATATAGTTCAGAAACACCTAATAATATTAAAATTGTGATTATGTTTGATATTTTGTTTATCGATTCAATCTCCTCTTAGGGTTGTGGAAATAGCCCCCACCCCTGTCCCCCTACAACAACCATACATATTCTGTAACTACATGTGGTTTGGGGATATGACAAACAACATAAGTTCTTCATTAGAAGAATGTACGAAACTTGGAAATTATTTTCATGTAGTATAGTTTTATTTCTCTTTGCCTGACATAATCTAATATAATATAGTACATTTATTTATTATGCTAATTTGTGTAGCATGTGACTATTTAACTTTTTGCCAAAAGCTCATCATGGAAACGCAGTATTAATAAGTAGAGATGCGCTGAGTGGATATCAAAGGCATTTAAGGACATTCAGTATGTTAAAAAGAATTATAATTTTGGATTAGTATAATAAAACAATGTTTTCAATTTTTTTCTTTTCCTATTGATATTAAAATTTTTCTGTACAAATAAATTAACTGGCAGTAATACCACTGTCTTGAACAAAAATGTTGTGAACATCAGCAGAGTGCAGGTTATTTGGATAGTAAAGAAATAAAATACTGGCATGCATTCTCTTCAAAAAATTGACTGATGGTGAAATGGTTTTATTATGCCCAGTAGATTTGTAAAAATATCTGGATATACGTTTCTAGTGAATAAATTTCATGATTTTAAAATTTGTATCCAATGGCGTCATAAATGTTTATCATTAATGGATGTGTAACTGACCATTCAGCCTGTTGACCTCGAAGAGTCTTGATCCATTTCCGCCGATGACTGAGTATGCCACGTCAGCATTGATGCCAAAATCTTTGGTGTCCCTGCAACATAGAAACAAAGACATCATCGTCTGCATGTAGGGTTAAGCTCCGAATTCTAATCTAAACTAACATTACAGTATTTAGCATATTGCATAATTACAATTCATGGCAGTGGGTCTGTCTTCCTAATTGAGCATTATACAGAACACAGACTAAGTAGAGAAAAATAAAAAAATCAATGAGAGAACGGTATGCCTTAAGTCCATAGCAACCTTGTGGCATAAAAGTCAAGTTCAGAGCTGAAATAAACAATAATACATTTTTTGGAGGAATATTTGCATCTTCTATATTAAATAAAAATATTTTATAGAAACAATGTACAGTAATACCATGGATAAAACTTTTCATGAATAACTAATCACGGTTAAAATTAAACGTTACCTGGCAACAATCTGGATAACTCGCATCCCCTTTTTAGCATTCACCGGAGCGCTGGTTTTGTATATGGATTTTTCGAAGATTGGTGCATTATTGTTGGCATCCACGACAGTTATAATGACTTGAACTTTGGACGAACGCGGTGGGGTACCTAGATCCGTTACCACGACGATCAGTTCATGGCGATTGACTGAAGTGGATGATCGTTCACCAGGAACATATACGAGACTTTGTCTGCAGTAAACATGGCCACTAAAACTGCTGATGAAGAATATTGGTGAGAAGCGATATAGAGAATAATAGAATCTATTATTGGGAACAGAGATGTCACTATCGTAGGCGCTGATTAGACCGACATGAGAATTTTCCGCTTGATATTCTTCGAAATCGAATGCGAAAATAGTCCTGTTGAATTGTGGAGCATTGTCATTGACGTCGGAGATTGTGATAGTGACTGTCGTTTGTATTCGGAAGGACTCATCAGTTGCAGACACCTCCAAAACATATTGACTCTTGGTTTCTGCATCGAGAGCATTATTCACCGAAATGTTACCAGACTGCGAGTCTATAGCGAATGCGTTATTGTCATTTCCCACACTGGATAGGCTGTACGTCGCAATGGCGTTACGACCGATGTCATCGTCGGATGAAGTCACGCGGAGGATGAACGACCCGATGGAGGAACTCTCAGGGATGCTGATGCTAAACTGTCTAGTGAAGCGAGGAGGACTGTCATTGATATCATTTATGTGGATCTCAACAGAGGTCCACGTTGACTGAGCCATGGGTACACCCTGAAAATGGTTCATTAAAACATAAGGCTAGGTTTTGGAAAAATAGTCATGAAACTGTTACCCAAATAAAAGCATTACATTCTGCAAAAAGGAGCAATAATTTAACTATACAATTGATGCATGATACCTCATTCTGCTAGATTGTTTAACTTAACACGTATTTAGAGAGAATATATTTGAGTGTGGTTTATGTGATACTTGCTATAATTTCTACATCGTATGGATGTCGGTAACTTCCTCAATTGATTGCCAACACGCAAGATGAAATAAAAAATATTAAATTAACTTTCGATGAACTAAACTACATATATGATGTATGATAATATCACTTTCAACAGTTTCAATGACATAGTGACCATAGAGAATGGAATTGGTAAATACAAAATACTGCAACAGTAAAACCGTAGAAACTTCTAGAGTTACCTTATCTTTGGCGAGCACCAGAAGCGCATAGTTGTCTACTTGTTCACGGTCAATACTACTTGGTGACGTCACCCGGATAATGCCACTAATGGGATCTATACCGAACGCATCGTTCCTGTTGCCACCCACAATGGAGTATTCCACTCGGCCGTTATCTCCTGCATCCGCATCCGTGGCTTCCACTTTCAGGGCAAATCGGGAGCTCCTTTCCAACAAGCTGACTTGGTACGGTTGCTCGGAAAATATCGGCTGATTGTCGTTAATGTCAGTAATTTCTATTACCAGATGTTGAAAGCTCGTCATTGGTGGTTGCTGGTTATCGCGCACACCGATGTAGAGATCATACTTTGTGACCTGCTCATAATCCAAGTGTCGCGCTAACATGACTTTTCCTTCAGTAGTTACAATGCTGAAGGTCAAACGTACGTTGCCACCGGCGATAAAATATGTCAAGGGTTTAGACGAATAGCCGGTTACTGTAGCGACGATGTGGCCGACACCCGTGGATTCCGGTAAGACAAGAGGTCGATGAGTCGATGTGATAGTAGGTCGACGTGCTGTGCTTGGTGGAAGGATCCTTAAGGAGACTGTCGTGGTGTTGGAACGAGAAGGACTACCCTGAAATGCCACAATTGAATTGTGCAGTAAGGGGCAAGGAATAAAAACGAAACAAAGCAGAAATAATTAATTCTATCAAATAAACTAATCAGAATCAATGTCATCAGTATTAAAGTAGCATTGCGAAATTCTGCTTCAACCTCTCAGATAACGCAAGAAAATCTGACAACTCAATGACAGCAAATGTATTGGATTGTGATGTATTCCATAAAAGCCTGTGTGGATGTGCTCAAGTCATAAACATTGATTCAGAAGTTTTAACCATTTATCTGCCAACAGAACAAGAAGAGGACAAATAAAACGGCATAACCAGACGACATCAGTTGTTAACTGTTAACGTTATAGTGGCTCAGATATTAATATGGTGATAATCTCTAATAGAACATTGCTCTCTCCAGAAAAATACATCTTGTACTCTACAATGTGGCAGTTACATCATTCTGCTTCTTGAAGCACTCACCTGATCCGTGGCGTGCACGGTGATGCTGTACACTTTATCCCCTCCCACGATCTTCTGTTTGGCCTTTATAACGCCGTTCTGGGCATCGATGTAAAAACTTTGACTGTCTCCACCCGACATCGTGTAGTGAATGCGGCCATTTTCTCCAATATCGTCATCGATCGCCAGTACACTGGCTACAAAGTCGTCTGCAACAGTGAAAATGCAAGTGTAGATCATTCAGTCATCACTTGGGTTGTGGATTAAATTCATGTATCAATGAAAGTAGATGTTGAAAATTTCTTGACTCACACAAGACACATTCAATTCAATACAACAAAAAGACAACCTTAATAATGAAAGTACAAATATAACATCCAATTGGAAATGCTGCTATTATATTTTTTCCTATTTACTGGTAATAATCTGGTATATAATACCCCGAAGTGTCTCTGACGACATCACGTACTTGTCATTTGTCAGGTAATTTTATATTTTCATCTATTGCCTAAAGTAGAAGGGATTAACTAATTATTCAATGGGTGAACTGTTTTCCATATAACCTAGAAGGCTGTGACCTACGATCTGCAAGAAGGAGGGAATGAGTGGAGAAGTGAGCACTGTGACGCTGAACTGATGTGAGAAAGGCAAGGACTGATGAAAGTAAAACGACAGGCTCAACTTATTGATTGAGGAGCATTCGTTATCTACTTAGATATTATCAAGAGTCCAGTCAGATTTAGGGGTTGGAAACATCTAATTACCTCGTGAAAGACTCGAAATTGTCGCTCTGTAAAGATTCTTCTGAAACTTTGGCGAGTTATCATTGACATCTTTCACGAAGATCGTGACATTGACGAGGGCGGTGCGAGGGATCAAGCCTCTATCTGAAGCGACTACAATGACCTCATATTGATCAATGACCTCTCGGTCCAGAGATGCAGTTGTACTCAAACTTCCATTGGTGGCATCTATCTTGAAAATTCCGTCATAGTCATTGAGTAAGGTGTATCTGAAAATACACGTATATTCTCATTTCATTTGCGAGTTACACGGTGCAACATGGCCCAAAATGATGACAAACCACGCAATTTACCTGCCACCAACTATTTTGTAAAATGCAAACTATTTTGAAAATAGTAAATGTAATTAGAATGTTCAGTTAGTTGTGGAATTGTTATTGATATTAGTTTTACCAGTAGTATCATTATGTATCAAGCGAACATATAATGTGACTACGAGAGTTGTCTATTTTTTGCACAACTTTCCTTGTGCTGTGCTCCTGGTCCACTTGCTATGTGCTCACGACTCAGTAGCCATGTGCTCACACCTAACACTGCCACTTAACACATACTCATAATCTACATTTGGAGAACTGTTGAGTTCTTTTGTTCTGAACCAATATTCAATCAACTCACGTAATATCGCTATTCCTGCCAGAATCTTTGTCGGTAGCTTTGACGACAGTTACCAAGGTGATATACGAATCATTCTCTGTTACAGAAGCAGTGTATGAGGGCTGACTGAACACAGGCGTGTTATCATTGTCATCTTGTACAAGGACACGGACGGTGCCTGTTCCAGTAAGTGGTGGTGATCCTGGGATAAAAACAAGTCATTTTGGAAAGGTGAACGTTAGGTGTTGCTGGAAACACAAAATGGGATATAATACACTGTTAAACCACATATAACAATGTAGATTAAATAAGAAAACTAATTAGATAATCTTTTATATAGCTGCAGGAGAACATTAAAATGCTAATATTTCATTCCACAAAGACAGCACAATAGGAAAGCTGATAATCAAGTGGTAGAAGCACGGGACACCGAAAGAAGTAACCAAAAGGGTTCAAAAACTATCACGGGTTGACTTTTTGGCGGTGATCCTCAGCAAGTCATTTATCTTTGATTGCTGAAGTACACCCATCTCTAAACTGGGTAGATGCTCGATATAATCCTTCATAGGTGATGGAAAAGTGTGTGGAAAGTATCGGATCTGCACTGCGTAGCTGTCACAAACATTCATTGTTAACGGCATCTGATAGCATTTATTGGCCCATACTTGCGACCTATAAATGCTGTACTTCACCTTTATAATTAAACTGATCCTAGAAAAAACCGAATAGTGAAATATCAACCATAACTGGATAAATAAACAGTAGCGAATTACATTTATTGGATGATGACATTCACCTTGTGAATAAACATGTTAAAGTGAAGAAAGTAGCGATATATCGCCTGAAAGCATTCAGTGAATGCAGTTTTACATCATCAATACCCGAGATAAACAGAGAATAACGATGTCATTTCAGCTATATTAGCCTGTAATATTTCTTTCAAAACACTTATAATTCGTCCTCAATGTTTATGGGAAGAAAGTAAAATTATATTTATATAATATCTATTCTGTAAAAAATCAATGAAAAATTGATAAAATGTGCTTTACAATTATAGGGGATTATAACAACTTAAAAACCAAGTAGGGTAGACAAAACAATTAAT
>WURV02228277.1:0-10075 GCA_011762755.2 Epimenia babai | reverse complement strand
GATAAAATCAAGGTAACCCCTACCAGCACCACCAACCTGCCCATGTTGGCCATGTACAATGGCAACCTCAACGGCGCCGGTTTGGTAGCTTTGGACAGCAATCACCTGCGCTGGCCCCAAGGTTCAGTGCAAACTCGCAACGATACTGGCGAATTCATCAAAACCTTGGCAATATGCGGCCGCGGTGTAAAAGTGACCTTTCTGGCAAGTGAAAGCCAAGGCGTGATTGCCTCAGTTGTTAGCGGCTTACCAGGTGGCTGGCTGAAAAACGGCATGTACGTGGGTGCCACTGCCAGCGATATCCGCCAGCACGCCATGATGGTGATCGATGCCGATGGTGGTCATAGCAGCCAGTTCTATTACGACGGCTTCGATCGATTACAGCGAACGGTTAACCGTATTGGAACCGAAACCATTCATTTCTACGACGCGGCATCGCAAGTGATTGCGGTTGAGAAAATCGGCGTCCCGGCGCCTCATGAACCGGCGGTTCGACTGCAACGCAGCGAAACCACCTATGATGCCCGCCGTCGCCCTTATCAGCAAGACCAGGTCTTGTTCCACTACCCCAACCGGAGTGTCGGCACCCTTGATCCCGGCGCTTTGAATCCCGATGTCAGCCATGGCGAAGGTCGGGTTCGCCGGATCCTCCTTTATGACCGTCTGGGCCGCACCCTCGGAACGGTTGACCCCGATGGCGGCTTGCACGAAACCCGATTTGACGGTTTGGGCCGCCAGGTAAGGGTCATCGATGCCGTCGGTAATAGCCAAGATATGGTTTATGACCCGAACAACAACCTCATTCAAACCACCCAAAACGAAATCGACCTCTCCGGGACGGTAGGGATCGAGACCTTTGTTTCCAAACAAGTCTTTGACAGCCTCAACCGTTTGTTCACATCCATCGAGCACAATGGTGGGGAGACCCGTTTCGACTACGATTCCCGAAATAACCTGATTCGCAAAACCGACCCACTCGGCAATGTAGTGACCTATCGCCATGATGCCTTAAACCGACTATTGAACGAGACCACCTATCTCTCTGCCGATGGGACCGGCGCAGATGCTACCAACGTCACCGAAACGATTCAGCTCGCCACCGAATGGGATGCCGCGAGTCGCATCGCAGCGCGCATCGACGCAAGTGGCCAACGCACCGAATATGCCTACGACGATTTGAATCGCATGATTCTCCGCCGCCACCCGAACGGCAAGGAAGAAACCTGGCTGTACAACCGCGACAGCGAGTTGCAGACATACGTCAATCGCGCCGGTTCCTCCCAGAATTGGCAACACGATGCCGCCGGCAGGCCCGTGGAAATGGCGGTGGATCACGGCACCAATAACAGCAATTTCCCCTTCACCGGCACCTTGTTACAACGCTGGGCTTATGACGGGTTGAATCGCAAGGTATTCGCCTATGACGATAACGGGACCAGCGCCAATGCGTCGCTGAACCGGGAAGTGGGTTGTCATTATTATTACGATTCCCTGGGGCGCCAGATTCTGGAAGCGCAAACCCTGGGAACCGCTGAGGCTCAAGACCCATTTACCCTGGGAAAAAGGGTGGTCGGGCAATGGCAGGGAGATATTCGTCTCGTCTCGCAAACCTATCCCAATGGCCGCAAGATTTATCGAAACTACGATGCAAATGATCGGTTAGATGAAATCTTGGATTTCGACAACGACCTCATCGCCGGTTTCGGCTATATCGGACCCGGCCGGGATCTATACATTACCTACGGGAACGGCACCCGACTGGACAAAAAAGACCCAGCCTCGAATTCAACCATAGGGTATGGATACGATACCAATCGGCGTTCCCTCAATCACCGCTGGGTGAGAACAGCCGATGACCAACTCTTAACTGGCTATCTCAATAGCTATAACGGACCGGGCGGCATCGGCACCAACCGTGCCATCTCGGAGTACCGCCAGCACTTGCAGCGCGGCAATACCTGGACTTTCGACTCCAAATACCGCATCAAGACCTTTTCCCGGGATGACGGCGCCCTCACCTCGCAGCGGACCTTGTTGGGAAGCGATGCGCTGGATACGGATTTTCTCGATGAGGGCAGCTACCGAGGACCGGTCGTCGACATCTACGATCATTACTACATATATTTTGACAGCCTGCCCCAACACCACGATGCCAATGGCAACTTGAATTCCGATACACAACAGGACTTTCATTTCGATGTTTTCAACCGTCTGGTTCGCTCGGAAACGCATGCTTCAGGAGGCACGGTCCACGGGTCATATGCCTATACCGCCGACAACCGTCGGGTCTTGAAAGCCATCGATGGAGAAACAATCCGCTATCTCTATCAAGGCTGGAAGGTGGTTGAAGAGCGCAATGGTGCCGATCAACCCCTGCGCCAATACGTCGACGGTCGCGGCATCGACGAACATCTTCAGCTCACCGATCTGACAGGAAACCAACCCGAGAGTTATTATTACCATGGTAATTCCCGTGGATTTGTCGGTGCCCTCAGCGATCAAAATGGCGATGTGGTCGAGTATGCAGAATACAGCCTGCTGGGTCGTCCCCGTCTGCTTGACCGACAACTCACCGACATCACCGCCTCCGGATCCTTGATCGGCAATACCTATTTATTCCAGGGCCGGCGTTACGATGCCGAGATCGACCACTACTACTTCCGCAACCGCTACTACAGCCCCAACACGGGGCAATTCATCACCATGGATCCCAAAGGACGCTGGCACCACGGCCAAGGCAATGGCTTCAGTGCCTTCGACGAGGACCCCTGGAACAACGGGGATCCCATGGGGCTGGAGACCAACAAGGCAGGATATCCTAGCGGGCCGGAAGCGGTTTGGGAAGTACTGAGTACCTACCTCACCGGACTGGAAAACATTACCGAATCCATCTATGGCCATCTGGGACTTGGCATGGAGCATACCGAGGGTGCCACGTCTTGCGGTTACCAGGAATTTCAAAAATGGAATCAGACTCCGTCTGCCAGACAGAGGAATGAGTTTCGTTTCCAAATCCGAACGCTAATAGAATTAAGTTCACTACTATTTGGCAATTCCTCAGCTGGAACCAAAAATTTCGATAAGGTAGCTGGTTTTTTCTCGAATTTCTGGCGACGAAACAATACAGGATCTTTCGATGAGTTATTTTTCCACCAAGTGAGACCCAGCCAGAACGGCAAAACACTATATCTTGGCAGTAGAGATGACAACGATTTATGGCGACTCTCGCCAGGTGCTCATGTCCTTGATATACCTGGGAATATCTCACTCCAGGTATACGGTAGGTGGTCAATGGAACTCAACGAAGAATTTGTAATGGATGCAATTATCAATGGTGATGGCATAGTCTATACAACCAGGCCTGGGGTAGATTCCTTTTATAATTTTAAAGACCCCGATTACCCCATTCGTGTATTCAGCCATGAAGACCGCTTATTAAGATTAATGGGAATCATTGGTGGCTCTCCATAAACGGTACAAAATTCCTTTGATTGGGTCGCCTACATGGCAACCCAATCTAGTCAACCGAGGTGCGGGAACAAATTCTAATGCAAAGAGTTCGTTCCCAAACTATGAGGCAAGTAATTGCTGCACTTGCCAAACCATTCTGAAGGGGCAGATTTGGCCATGCGCGAATCCATTTGTGACTAATTTAAACAGGAAGTGAACCTCCTAGGAGCGGGCTGGCTCAGACCAGTCTCGCTCTTTCTAAAGCTTCAGAATAGACCATGAATTTGAGTCCGAATTGGGCGAGTTGGCTTCGGTCATCTTCGCCCTTTTTTGCTGATCTTCTGCTGCCGTCTTTCCAATCCTCCAATCCTCCAATCCGAACTCATTTTCGCCAGCTTGAATTATGGCTATGCGCTTCGCTATGCTGGGACGCGTTTTGAGACTTTATAGGCGGCACTTATTTATGGGATCTACCTCTTTTATCGAACTATTTTAACCCCACATCAAACGGTTCGAGGACCTGGGCATCACGCCGGATCAGTAACAATTCCTTGCCACATACCTCGCTCAGCTTTGGATCGCCAATCAGCCGCTTAATCTGTTCATCCGCAAGCTCACTGCTGAGCAATTAGTGGTGGATCATTTTCTAGACTGTCTGGTGGTGCAGCTTCACTTTCCTCAAACAGGCATGGGTTCCGATCTGGTCACTGGCGGCACCATGCTGGCGTTGGCTCTTGCCATCTGCCGACCTGACGTGCAAATTGCCCTGTTCGAAAAAAGCCCTGATAAATGCCAATTTCTGGCCTCTCTCTTTGTATCCATCACCAACTTTGAGATCCGCGGCATCCTCGAACCTAAAAGTTTGCACGACGAGATAAGCTTCATCACGACCCGAATCTTCAAACACATTGCCATCATCTTCGAATTCACGCGCACTCTCACCAAAAACGACGGCTGCTATCAATTATATAAAGGTCACCAGGCCCGCTTAGGACCGCTCAAAGTTCGGATCCACACCCTACCTATCACATGCAACGCCGACGAACGCCATTTAGTGGAGCTCCATTCCTAATACCGTGCCTCAGATGATGTGGGAGTGGTACTCCTATTCCCAATCCAACGGTCCCATCGAAGTGTGGCACAAAACGATGAAGGCCTGAACTGTCTTTGCCATTAACTAGTGTTGATGAGTGCTTGGGGTGATACCTACAGTCCCTATCGATTATTGCTCTTCCTAGATCTAAATCTTGACTCCTCTTTGGCGGTTAGTAAACAGCTCTAAAACCAGTTTACAGCCGCCGTGTGAATCCCCAAAAAAGATCTCATGTCCTAAATTGAAGTGATGGAAAGCACCGAGAATCTTCCTGAAATGGTTTTTGTTAGCTCCCTAAATAGGGGCAGATAGATTTAGATCGTGTTCTCCGAAAACACATGAACAAGCATGAATGCCATCGGCCGTGTAAAATATAAAAGTCCATTCATTAAAAATTAGGGTCTAACCATGAAACGATTCTTGGTGATGACGGCTGGTTCCCAAGTAGGCCGGGCGTGGTCTCTTGACGGTCAATCTCTGTCCATTGGCCGACATACGGATAATGACATTCAGCTCAAAGATCTGGCCGTTTCCCGGTTTCACTGTGAAATCAAATGGGAAAACGGTTCTTGGTATTTGGTAGATCGAAACAGTCAAAGCGGTACCTATCTCAACCGGGAAAAGGTCGAAAATAAAAACTTGCAGCTGGGGGATCGCCTTCAGGTCGGTCAAACGCTGTTTGAATGGTGCGGGAAATTGCCGCCTGACCAAAAAGATCCGCTAAGACGTACGGTCCATGATGCCTCGACAATCGTGCTTCACCGGGATGCAGTATTCGATTTGCTCTTGGGAAACGAGGAATCAAATCAAACAGAGGGCGTTCGTGCTCAACTAATGTCGATGCTATTAACCCTGAGCGAAGCGCTTTTCCAAGCAAAAGATTTAACCGCCATGGGTCGTATCTTGCTGAGCTATGCCATGGAACAACTACCGGCGGATCGGGCAGCGCTCGTATTTTGTCAGACAACTGAAGACATCCCTACCGAACTTTTCCTCCATGGCACAGGCTGCGAGAAACCCTTTGCCATAGGCGATGTATTAACCCAGACCACGGATAGCAAATGGGGAATGCTTTGGCAGAAGCCTCAAGCAAGTGGCGCCCATGAAAAGCACCCTTTAGACATTGGGGATGCGCAGGCCTTTATTTGTGTACCTATTTATGGGCCATACCATTATTTGGGAGCACTTTACCTGGAACAAATAGATCGCATGAGCTTTGGGGCAGAGCATTTATCCCTTGCTACCGGCCTGGCTAGAATTGCCGCATCACCATTGGAAAAGGCCTACCAGAAGCAAATACTTCAGGCTGAAAACAAGACGGTGCGGGGAGAATCTTTTGAACATGGCATGATCGGCGAAAGTGAGGCCATGAAAAAGGTTTATCAAGTGATTCAGAAAGTTGCGACTACCGACAGCACTATCCTGGTTCGTGGTGAAAGTGGCACAGGCAAGGAACTCGCCTCCAGGGCGATTTTCCGGCAAAGCAGTCGTCGCGATAAGCCCTTTGTGGCGATCAACTGTGCCGTCCTTTCGGAAAACCTCCTCAATAGCGAGCTATTCGGTCATGAACGCGGCGCTTTTACGGGAGCCGTGAGTCGCAAATTAGGGAAATTAGAATTAGCCCAAGGCGGGACACTTTTTCTGGATGAAGTGGGTGAATTACCGCCATCGATTCAGGCAAAATTGCTGCGTGTGCTGCAGGAACGCGAGTTCGAACGCTTGGGTGGAAATCGCACCATCAAAGTGGATATTCGCATTATTGCGGCTACAAACCGTCCCTTGGAAAAAGCTATTCAGGACGGTACCTTTCGAGAGGATCTATTTTACCGCCTCAATGTGATTGCCTTTACCATGCCGCCGTTACGGGAAAGAGGACGGGACATTCTGCGTTTGGCGAACGGATTCGCGGCTAAATTCTCCGCAGATCTCAACAAACCATTCCATGGCATTTCCTCCTGGGCCCAAACCTGTCTCGTAGCTTATGCCTGGCCAGGGAATGTTCGTGAGCTGAGCAATGCTATGGAACGAGCGGTAGTTCTTGGTGAGGATACTCTGATTCGAGTCGAGGATTTGCCCGAATCATTGCGTGAGCGTCAGCCAAAACCAACAGATGCTTCACCGGCCAATTATCAGGCCGCTCTCAATGAGCGCAAGAAAGAACTTATCCGTGCGGCCATGCTTCAAGCTGATGGCAATGTGACCAAAGCAGCAGGGATTCTCGATCTTCATCCCAATTATCTACACCGACTCATGCGGAACCTCCAATTGAAGATTTGCGACCCAAAGTCAAACCAACGAAGTGAATCATCCAAAGAAAACAGGAAAAAATCATGAACGGTCCTGGCTCCGAATATTCATCGGCACGCCCACTCCCGAAAAACATTCTTCATTATCGGATTGTCCAGCGTTTGGGTCGTGGCGGTATGGGTGAAGTGTTGCTAGCCGAAGATACACGCCTGGAACGGCAAGTCGCGATTAAACGCCTTAACCGCAAGCGAGAGGGCGACTCGATGCATCGAGCACGATTTCAACGTGAGGCACGTCTGGCCGCTAGTCTTAATCACCCGCATATTGTCCAAATCCATGATTTCTTTGAGTTTGAAAACAGCGATTACCTGGTGATGGAGTATGTCGCAGGCATCACCTTGAAAGTTTGGTTAGATCGAGGGCAAAGTCTCCAAGACATTTTCAGTGTTTTCCGTCAGGTGGCGCTTGGTTTGGCTCATGCCCATCGAATTGGGGTGATCCATAGGGACTTGAAAACGGAAAATGTGCTCATTGCGCCCGCTGGCACGGCCAAAATCACCGATTTCGGATTGGCCCGTCGAGAATCGCCCGGAAGCCAGGAAGCATCTTTGACCGAAAGCCACATGATGATTGGAACCATGAGGACGATGAGCCCGGAACAAGCCCGTGGTGAAGATGTCAATGGTCGCTCGGACTTTTTCTCTCTAGGTGTCTTATTTTACGAATCGCTAACAGGTCAATCACCTTTTTTAGGGGAAAACCCGCTAGATACATTGAATCGTATCGGACACCACCAACCCCCTGCGCCAATGAAGCTCAACCCTGCCATTCCGGCTGAGCTTTCAGAGATGGTGATGGGCATGTTGGGCAAAGAACCTGAAGCGCGCCCCGATTTGGTTGGTGAAACCTTGCCGTTGTTAGAGGTGTTGGCTCACAAATTGACGCCCCAAAACAAATCCTTGGATTGGAACGCGGCCACGACGGTGATGACGGAAACCCAACCTGACCAAAAAAAGCAAACACCGAAAGGCCTTCATCGTGTGTGGTGGCTGGTAGCGCTGATTGTTTTGGGGCTCTTGGGTATTATGTTGTTTAAAGATCGCTTTGATCCTCAACCAACTAGGACTGTTTATGTCGCCGTGTTTGAACCGCGTTTGGAGGGTGATGAAAGCATAGCTGATGCTGCCATGCAGAGCGGTGTTCGGGTAGCCATTTTAAGAGGGTTATTAGCCAAGCAATATATTGCGGCGCTGCCTGTCGATGAATTGGATCGTGAGCCTGGTCCGCTATTGTCCCGTGCTGAAGCTCTTGGATCGGATGAAATCATCACCAGCAGGTTGGTATGTCACCAAGGTGGTTGTGACCTAACTTTGAGTCGCATGGTTGCTGGGGATGGCAAGGTTTTGTGGACCAAACAATTTCAAGTCCCTAAAGCGATGCCTGCGACATTAGCGCGGGTCGTGAATGCTCGAATCCAGGAAGCGTTTAATGATTTCCCGAATCGTAAGGATGGTGTTTCTTTTCAGGTTCAGGAGCAAGATTATGCAGCCTTTTTGAACCTCTATATGGCCTATGCTAAGGAGCGAGATCAAATGTCGCTGCCGGAGTTGCTTGAAAAGCTGAAAGAGGTTCAGTTTGGCTCTCCTGATTTTCTCGACGCGTATCTCCTGGAGACGCGCGTAGCACTAAATCTTTTTAACGAATCTAGGAACCAGGTCCATTTGGAAAGGGCCAGGGCTGCGGCAACCAAAGCAACCAAGATCGCACCTAATATACCCGATGCCTTCTACGCCCTCTTGGAATGTGCCATTGAAGTGCCTGCATGGGATCAGGCCAAAGACATTTTGGTGGATTTGGAACGGTTGGATCCAGGCAATGCACGTCTTAACAAATACAAAGCCCAAATTTTGGAAGCAGAGGGCAAATCAGATGAGGCGCTTACGGAAATGAGAAAAGCAGCCAATTTGCATCCATCGTGGCGAATTCTCTATGGATTGGCGACCATGGAAACCAGGCTTGGGCAGGTGGATGCTGCGAGGCAAACCTATGGAAAATTGTTGAGCAGAGCGCCCGATAACTATTTCGGTCAGATCTTTGGCGGTCAAATGGAAATGCTCCACGGCGATATTTCCAAGGCGATTGAACGCTTTGAACGGCTAGTGGCCCAATCACCTGGATTTGTGGAGTGGAGTGCTTTGGGGTTAGCCCATCTTCTTGCCGGAGAATATTCCAGCGCTCGAAAAGCTTTTGAGGCTGCATTGGCACTTTCAACTGAAAACCAATTGGCGCGCCTGAATTTAGCAGATACTTATTTGGTCACCGGCAAAGAAGCAGAGGCGCTTGCACTTTACCGGGTCGTGGTTGACGGTCTGTCGTCCACATCGGATGACTGGCAGGAACAGAGTGCTAGGGCACAGGCCTATGCTCGTTTGGATGAGACGGATAAGGCGGTCGTGGCTATCAATCAGGCCTTGAAACTGGCGCCGAATGAAAGCCAAACCGCCTATGAGGCTGCGATTGTTTATGCCTTGCTTGGAGATCACGCTTCAGCTGCTTATCACGTTGAACGAGCCATAAACGCTGGCTACAAGTCCCGTTGGTTCGGGTTGCCGGCGTTTAAGAATTTATTGCGCGATGCCCGCTTTCCGGTGGTGGCCAAACTGAATCGCTCCTTAGCGAGCGATTCAGTCGATCATGCCGAACCCTAGGGGTTCTTTGGCAGATTGATCATGGTTGGATCCGGCGTCCAATAAATATTGCCATCAAACATCGTTATTAACCGAACGGGGTAAGTTTCCGGAGATTCGTTTTCATTGAGGGAGTTACAGGCAAAAATATTCACCTTCACACCATTGATTCTTGAAACGGCATAAACGCCTGGGGTGTCTTGGGGGATTCCTGCCTCACTAACCCACTGGAGGGGATCAGTGGTGAAATTTGCACGGAATGCCGGATCGGTTACCTCTGCTTGTTCCAGCGCCTCAATTGTCAGAGATTCCGGGTTAACTGCTGTGTGAAGGTTCATCGTGACGATATGAGTGCCAGGGGCAATATGGACGTTTGGATCTACATGGTCCGAAACATCTCCGAGGAACAAAAAAGAGACGTCGACGGGATCATCACCTGTTGCGATGAACCAAACTTGAACGGTTATGACACTGGATTGAGTCTCATACATAACTTCCTCCATTTTATTTATGAAATTGCCATTGGGCGATGCCCCGATTCTCATGGAACCGAGACGATCGCAATGTGTCGTTTACACGGTACCCCAGGCACTGAAGC
>WURV02228266.1:0-10075 GCA_011762755.2 Epimenia babai | reverse complement strand
AAATCATGTGGATCGATATATTTATTTAGTGACCCGGAAATAAAATCATGTGGATCGATATATTTATTTAGTGACCCAGAAATAAAATCATGTGGATCGATATATTTATTTAGTGACCCAGAAATTAAATCATGTGGATCGATATATTTATTTATTGACCCGGAAATAAAATCATGTGGATCGATATATTTATTCAATGACCTGCAAAATTCAGATCACGTGGACATTTTTTATCAAATAAATTTGGTGGACATACAATGTCAAAAATTTTCTATTTTTACATTATAGGATGACTGTAACAGGAATAGTTAATGGCCTTTTGTGAATGATTTGTGTATAGTCTACTTCCTACGACGCATTTTATGTTCTAAATGAAGCTTATATGGCAATCGAGTGTTACTATACTCTTGATTCATCACATGTTTCAATATTGCAACCTACATCTCTACATTCTCTAACAGGTTAGTGTAATATTCAGAATGTCCAAACGTGGAAGCAGCACCAGTAACACAAGCCCTTACTCTCAGCATCATGTGTCATTTACAATGTGTACAGTCACAGTGAGGACGGACACACTGGCAAGTACCATGGGAGTACCATTAGTATAATACTGATACAGCATTGATTTTGTGAGGCATGCCCGCACACCTCTCCACAAACCAACAGTCCATTATCTGTTAAGTGTAGAGATGTAGAGGTGACCATCCCATCTACCCACACTTGATATAACATCGCCCCGCACGCATTTCTCTTGTTACCAATAACATGCCCTCAGGTAATTATGATCAAATAACACCCTAACAAACAACTCAACAATCATGCTGTGGATATATCAATAATACACGCTATTGTGGTGCCTAAGGTCGCTTGTATACACTGTTGGCCTGAAATGTATTTTAATTTGTGTGTCGTTAAATAGTTTATTTATTTGGATATATGATGTAAATCTTTGCGCTGGATAAAGGCATTTTCATTTTAAATGGCTAGCTTCGTAGAGAAGTGGATATTGTTAAAGAACTTAACATTGGTTGAGATCTCTGTATTGGCAGAGCATTGGATATAGGTAGAGTAAAGGATATTGGTAGAGTACAGGATGTTGGCAGAGTACAAGATGTTTGTAGAGCATTGGATAGACGTAGGTCGAGTACAGGATGTTGGCGGAGTACAAGATGTTTGTAGAGCATTGGACATACGTAGGTAGAGTACAGGATGTTGGCGGAGTACAAGATGTTTGTAGAGCATTGGATATACGTAGGTAGAGTACAGGATATTGGTAGAGTACAGGATGTTGGCGGAGTACAAGATGTTTGTAGAGCATTGGATATACATAGGTAGAGTAGAGGATATTGGTAGAGTACAGGATACTGGTAGAGTACAGGATGTTGGCAGAGTACAATATGTTGGTAGAGTACTGTATTTTGATATTGCCCTAGATGTTGGTAAAGCATTGGATGTTGGTATAGCCTTAGATGTTGGTAGAGCATTGGATGTTGGTATAGCCCTAGATGTTGGTAGAGCATTGGATATTGTTATAGCCCTAGATGTTGGTAGAGCATTGGATGTTGGTTTAGCCCTAGACGTTGGTAGAGCATTGGATGTTGGTATTGCCCGAGATGTTGGTAGAGCACTGCATATTGTTAGAGCTTAGAATGTTAGTTGAACACTGGATTCTGGTAGAGCACAGAATATTAGTAGGGAACTGGATATTGGTAGATTACGTGGATCTTTCTGTGAAGAATAAGATTGTATCTTTTGTATTTATTTAGGCATTATTAATATTCAAAAGAGTATACATAGACTCTTAGTGTTACACCCATCTATCAACAACATCAAATTTGAATGTTATTGTGTAGTAAGCACACTGAATGATGCTTTAATTAAATTATTCAATGCAATTTCCATCTGAGTTTTGAAAATTTCTATACCTCCGTGTCACTATAGTTTGAAAAAAGTATGATGTTATCCTGTTTTTGTGAGATATGTGATATCTATTTCCTGTATTTCGGCCTGATTATTTTATAACGCTAAGTGACAGTTACTAACATCGCAGGGTGTATAACTTGTCACATAGCGCTAACTGCGACTGTTACTCCAACGGCAAATACAAAAATACAAAGCATTTATTGGATTAATCACCGATTATTTATGATGATCATTTGTGATCGCTGGTGAGTCATGCCTCCAGAATCCACCAAGTCATTGGTATGCATCCCTTTGATGCACTCATGTACCAAGCCGCAGATGTTTTTATGTGTTTGCCGGAGCATTATCACGAGCTACATGCACCCTCAGTGCACCTTTTCATCCGGCATGTGAACCTTTGAACTTGGGGGTGATATCTTTTGTGGATGAGTGTAATGTTTATATACACAAAGGGTGGTTAGATATAAGCATTAAATTAGATCTTACAGTGACTTGCTATAATAGTACTTGGGGGTGGATGGGGAAACAAAATCAAGGCATTTTATCAGCTGGCCACTTTTATCTGTCTTGAAATGACTTTTTCTCCCACTGTACTTATGCATCATCTATCAACCACATCATACTGAAATATTGCAATATACAGACATTAAAACATTAGGGCAGTCTCATTCTTTTATTAGCAAACACTCCATATCTACTATCTACGGTTACTGTATCGTATAAAATTTGACTAGTGACGTTGAAGTGAATAGTACCCTGGGAAAATAGTCAGTGCTGTAGTGAGTCCAGACACAATATCCAGCGATATAATGACATAATAATAGGGCAGAGAATGTAACCATTTCTGATCCATGACTCGTACATTAACTCGTACATTAACTCGTACATTAACTCGTACATTAACTCCTACATTAACTCGTACATTAACTCGCACTTGACAGCACATGGTATTGACATTATTATCACCACTTACTGGTTGTACAAGTCTTCCGGCGCGTCCTACCACTGAGTTACCCTCCACATCCTTGTTCATCAGTGCACTTACCCCTCACACTCCCTACCACCCATAATTTGCCCATCTTAAATACCCTTAATAGACCTTCGCCGTCATGGCAAACGCATTCCATCAATACAGCCTCTGCGATGTTAACAGAAATCAATTAAGATTTAGTTGCTTCTGGCTCACTACTGAATTTTCTCTTGACTAGTCAGAGATATATATTAATTTTTTTATGTTTGTTCAAAATCAAAATAAATACAGGTATGAAAAAAGCATCAATTTTTACCTGTAAAAGTCTAATCACTTGGTCAGTTTATTGCTTGAGCCATAATCATGGCTTTCTGCACTGATTCTCTATGTTTAAACCTCAGAGACGTGTTCTGTCTCCTCCCTATCCTGCAAAACAATGTAGCTTTTTGCATGAATTCAGTTTGTGTTAACTACATAGCCATATCCTGTTTTCTCTCCCATGCCTAAATGGGCAGCTTTCTGCATAGATTCAGTGTGCATTAACCACATTGACATATCCTGTTCTCTGATCTTATGCAAAAGGTGCACTGGATCTTACCTCTCTACAATTAGGCAAGAAAAAGAGGAAAAACAGCTTTGGAACATACTGTATAAATCTCATAAATCAGCAATGGGTCTACGGTGGAGGAGCCAGGCAAGGGTAATGTAGGGTAGGGTGATGGGCAATCATTGATAAGCCTCACAATTATGCACCACCATGAAAATACACATTAGAAATAATGCATTGTATAAAGTACACAAACCAAACCGTACACTCCAGACCTGTTCTAACGCTCAAAGTTTCAACGCGCGTTTATAACATCTGGAGTGTATAGTGTGGATGTCTGTATTTATCAAATTCTTACACAAAATATTTTATAAATTGAAACTTTTGCGATGTTTTCAATTTTGCGATTTTCACAATTTGTTACTGTGTGCGACAATAAAACACGTTGAATTTTTATACCTACTTGACAACATTAACTAGTATTTAACGGACAGCGATTACAATATATTGCATCACAATACAATATGACAATACAACATAGGGAAGTTAGCGAACAGGGTTAGGTCATTGGAAGCCCTAGGTTTGATTGCCGGTATAGTGGTTCATGTGAATACTCTTCCCTTAGGATTCCGCTGTCTCTGGTCACGTCTATGATGCTTACATTTACAATAGTTTATCAATCATCAGCCATTACAGATTTAGTAGAGTGTGCAAAGTATTTTGTCCTATCATGTTATCATTGAATCTTATGAATGTTTTTTAATTTATCATTCATTTATAATGAACTTTGATCACTTGAGCATGTTATCACTTTTGCTGGTACGGCAGTAAGGGGTTCTTACAAAATGGACACAATGCGCGATTATCTTTAGAATATGTAACCCTGAAACGTTCAATCACGTCACCTAGCCGCTGATGACATTCCATCAATAACACAATTAACTCACATTACCGCGTATCGAAGCGAGTCTTAGCATTCGTTGCATGATTCACGCTGAGTGTCCTGCCCCTGCCCGCGAGCATGCCACACTTACTCCACAGTTACCGCGAAGGGGAGAAATAACGCGCCTGCTCCCTTCGTTTTTGCTCCTGAACTTGCTATTATGGCACACTTTCCCTTTGGGCTTGGCTTGCACAGTTCAACCTAATCTCCTCGTTTTCCCATTTCCATTCCTGATTGTTACTTTATACATAACTTTTGCCTTTGGATTTGATCGTTGTATTTTGTTAAGTTCTCATTTTCTAATTGTTAAGAGCCCCAATATACATAACCCTTCATTTGAGATCTGTTACAGCCTATTCACATTGATATTCACAGACTATTTCCACTCTTTTGGTCAATTAACTTCTATTATTCCAGACTTTTCTATTCCACTCTTACAGTCCTTTCAATTCCACTGTTAAGAACCATTCAATTCCACTATTACAAATCATTCTACTTGGCTATTACAAAGGATTTAATTCAACTATTACAAATTTTTCAATTCCACTATTACTAATGATTTCATTCAACTATTACAAATCATTCAATTCTGCTATGACAAGTCATTGTAACTATTACAAATGATTTCATTTAACTATTAAAAATAACTTCATTCAACTATTACAAATTATTCAATTCCACTATTACAAATCTTTCAATTCCACTTTTACAAATCATTCAATTCCACTTTCCAAATCATTCAATTCCACTATTACAAATCATTCAATTCCAATATGACAAATCATTAGTTTCCACTATTACAAATGATTTAACTCAACTATTACAAATCTTTCAATTCCACTTTTACAAATCATTCAATTCCACTATTACAAATAATCAATTCCAATATTACAAATCACTCAGTTCCACTATTACAAATCATTCAATTTCACTATTACAAATCATTCAATTCCACTATTACAAATGCGTTTTTATTCAACTATTACAAATGATTTCATTCAACTATTACAAATCATTCATTTCCACTATTACAAATCATTTAACTCCATTATTACAAATCATTCAAATCCACTATTACAATTCATTTAATTTTTACTATTAGATATTATTCCATTCTACTGTTAATGCCTATTCTTGGTCAGTTTTATTGTTACAGTCCTATTCTTTTTCCTTTTTTCTTTTTTCCTTACTACTACTATTATTATGATGAAAGTTTTAAGCTGTTTTAAATACCATACATCATTGCACTAGCATTGCGTGTGATTCTTCAAACATTCCGTGTGTCACTATTTCATTTAGTCATCATGGCAACATTGATGCCAATTTCCAACTCCTAATTGCCATTGTCTGATTATGGATCAAACAGCAGTATAACTGACATTACACATTGTCGATTAACATCCATTTCCCCCCCCCCCCCACAGCCGTTTGTGATCTCACCCTCTAGGAATGAGGAAAACAAACAATGGTTTTTGGTGGAAGTCGTTATCACTGCGGTAATGACCAAAGGATTTTAGTCACACCAGCCAGAGAATATAATGAGCTTGACATATTTCAGCCAATATATGAAGTTACATTAGATGTAATATACAATGATTTTGGTCACAAAGCTTATTAACAGATTTGAATCTCTTAGATTTGGTGAAATATTGTAACTGCACAAGACTCAAGTTGCGTCTAAAGTCGGAAGCAGAATGTAATTAGAATCATACCCAGAAGCTGGTTCACACAGAAAATCTGATTGGCAATCTCTTAGAACGTATGGTAAAAATGGTTTTTTTTCTTAATAATTTTATTGAGAATTCATCGATAGTACTTGTAAAATATTGCTTTAAAGTGTGGTAGATTATCCTTTGGAAAATGGCACGTAATTACTAAATTTGATACATTTATTTTTCAAAAGTCTATTTTAGCCAAAATTTTACTGTGTACACATGAGAAATTTACTGAGATCTTATTAAAATTTATGTATCATTTAGAAAATTTCAAGCATTCAAAATTGTGTTAATTTTGTTGAATTTGTCATTCAAAATGTGGAATACAATAATTTATTGTGTAAAAACTTAGAATGTAGTGATTGTTATACAATATTGATATTTATATCTCTGAGCTTGTATCTAAACTAGTGAATAACTTATATAGAATTTATAATTTTTTTGCTACTTAATTATTTTTTTTTGAGCTAACTAATGGCTATTATTATATTTATAATGAATATGAAATCATATTTTTATATTGATATATGCATGGCGATGATGTTGCATGATATATGCATTGCATAGCAGATGCATGACGTATGACCGTAAGCCAACTGACGTAGTGTTTGGCTGCAGCGATGATATCAGAGGTCTGTAATGGCACGTATCATCACAAGACGGCTGACGGCTGCAGCCTCCATTAGTCATAACCAATGCATCAGTCTCAGCATGCTATACACGTGACTGTGTAACAGCAGCGACTAATAGCTCAGTGTATGGGTGAGAGGGGGACTTGAGGTAGAGCAACAGGCTTATCATGCCTGCATCATGAGTCGTCACCGCAGTTCGTCATCCACCCATACATTATTCATCCTCTACCATCACTCTTCCACTCCCCCCCCCCCCACCCCATTCCCCGATCACCAAAAACTGTGGACGAAAAATTCATTTTCGTGACAGTAATGTCTAGTAAAATGTTCACCACTTTTAAATTCACCACGAAGTATGAATATTATAATTTCTATTTGAATAAAATATATGCGCATACCTAATTTACGTAGATGTGTATAGGTACCAGAGGTGTCATTTAATATGAGGAGGCAGTGGCCATAGTGATTTATGGAGAAGTTAAATACATTACACAGAATCAAGGATTTTTCTTAATTTTTAGTGAGTGCTAGACCAGTCACGGCAAAATCATGTGTTCTCCATCTTAGATGGAGAGCAGTGGACCTCTCATCTGCTGCGCATAGGTTCAGTGTATATATCTTAGATGGAGAGCAGTGGACCTCTTATCTGGAGCTCATGGGTTCAGTGTCTATAGCTTAGATGGACAGCACCTGACCACTTATATACATTGATACCTTTTTCCAAAAATAAATCATTTATCTGTTCGGAGCTCAGATCTCACCGGACCATTCATTTGGACTTGATGAACTCATAGTCTGTAGCTCAGATAGTAGAGCAGCAGTTTGTTTGGGAATGGAATGAGTCAGTGTTACAATTATATGTAGATATAACACCTTTTAACCGACACGAATTTTTTACATTAATTGATAATTGCTCCTGCCTACTCTACGAAATTCCTCAATATGTAGTGCTGGCAGTTTCGGCAGCTTGGAGCAGCCAATTGGTGGGTATCCTGTGTAGTAACCGCACAACATGGCATTCACCACATTGTTGTTGTATTCGATGCATAGCTACTGTGGGAAAATGGTCGGATGAATCATTTGAGGCAGTTCACATCGCGCGGAATCTACGATAATTATACAGCGCGACTTTACGTCATCGTTTATCTTGGGAATATCTCGCCTTTCATACAAGCACCCCTTGATCCGTGACAGACGCAGCAAACCGCATGTTAACCTTTTGTTGTCTATAATTATTAACCGCTTCTTGATTATTCCTAGAAAATTGCACAATTTACTAGTTCAGTGAGGTTCTCGCGTAACATGTCCATTGACTGGCGGTTTTTGCGATCGCTTGAATCGCTAGCGATAATTGAGTTCTGGTGTGACCATTTTACGATTAATTACCCTTTTCATACATGAGATATTTCCATTAATTTTTGACAAAACTACAGCAAAATCTCTATTAATTTATGTGTAATTAATGAATTTATTCTGTGAATGGACAAGTTTTATACAACCTCACTGTGACTGGACCTCAACCTCACTAAACCACGGTAGATAAATTCCTTTAAAACAATAAAAATCCACGTTACTCTCTTCAATTTGTTATATAATACACAATTCATTTATATACAGAAAGAACGCATCATGATTGTTTATAAACGAATTGAAGTTGTTTTCCATTCAAAAGCTATTTCGGCCAAAAATTGACACTTTCTTTTTTATAGATAGCTAAAATTTTCATTAAGTTTTTGGTATGGTATTATTTTTATTTGGGTTGTCCTTACCATTTCTCAAAAATTTACCATTTTTACATTAAAATTTAGCATCTTTTATTTTAATCAACCAGGTATTAAACTTGTAAATGAATAGGGTTATCTATATTATGGGCACTTGTTGCTTAATAAACGGTTTTGGACAAGTTATCAAATTATTTAATCCCACACATAATGACTAAATCATTAGTTTATATACACGTAGAAAATTATATACAGTAGAATGCAAAGGAAATTATAGTGATCATATCGAACATAGCGAAAATTTCGAGATTCTATCAATGAAAGAAAGAGATTTTATCTTTTTGCTAGATACTATATTGTACATGAATTTGTACATGAAGAATTTGTTTATCCACCTATTTACAGAAGATATGGATTGATGCAAAAACAGCATTGGCTGTAAACAGACAATGGAAGTAAAATATACTGGTAAGATGTCTAAGAAACGCAAGACAATATACTTTAACAAGGCTAGGATGTGAGCTCATAATTAATTAATATCGTGGATATAACATCAAGTCTAGTGGATATATACCTACAGGTAATCATATTATTGTTGACATGGTTCTCATTTTTGCTCTTCGAGGCTGACTCTAGAGGATCCGCCGAATTTCACGATGGCCGTCGCTGGTTGAGTCATTTAGAAATTCGGGCAGTTGTCTTAAAACAAATTATCAATTTATGTCAAAACAGCGGAGATTTATATTGAACAAGAACAAAGGGATGGATGACGCATGCACAGGGCGAGAAGTTAGGGGCGAGAGATTTGAGAGATTCGTCGAGGGTCTGTTGTATTAACATCGTCTCTGTCTTGTTTATTGAGTAAAACTGTCACCACTCGCTATTCTGTCATTTGATTCGTTCTGCACACATCATCACAGCCTGTCTAATTTGCCTGTTTTTCCATCTAGTAGTGCTCCTATAGTGGACAGCTATTGAGAAGGGACTTGTCCATCTGTGGTCAGCTAATTATCAGCTGAGTCATGCCGATTTAATACATCTTTACCAACTTCCAAGTCACATTATTTTCACATAATTGTCATGATAGACTACTCAAATTAAGTCGTGTAGTTCTACGTCATTAAAAGACCAGTTTACGGAGGAAACCCTCCAACACCATCTTCCACCCCCAATTACATTTATGTCCAGCACTTTTTCTTTATGAACATGACGGTTTATAATATGGTAATTCAATATACATCTTATATTATGAATAACACATTACGAATGGGATGGAGCGACATTTCAAATAGTAAATTGGGAATTAATTGTTTTATACAAAATTATAATACAGTTCCAACTAACTAGATAAAGAGTAACATGAATTCTTGACATAGTATACTTGATTTACGATAACTGCATTCATATAATGTAAGCTCAAGTCTTACCTTTTTACTAAAGCATTTTAATTTGGTTTTTCTTCTATCTCATAATTTTATCGTTACCCTACAAGGGGAAGCAGTTAGTCGAGTGGTCGGAACACCGGACTCATAACCGAAAGGTCGCGAGTTCGAAACTTCCCACCAGTCGACTTTTCTGTGGTGATCCTCAGCAAGTCATTTATCCCCGATTGCTGGAGTAAACC
>WURV02228265.1:0-24692 GCA_011762755.2 Epimenia babai | reverse complement strand
CCACCTCGCACTTCTCCAATTCGCTTCTGCGGTGATCTTGTTCCAGATGACCCAGTGTTTTTAGGATCGGCTCTTAGCGGAAAAGTTCGTATGCACTTGGCGAGTCACGTAGTCGTCGTGAAGGCCGGGCAGGTGATCGATGTTCCTCGTGGAACGATCCATTATGCCGAGAACCTCACCTCAGACGCGAGTGAGGCTTACACGGTTTTCTCGCCTCCTCTTGAAAAAGGTGACAATCACACGGTCCTCGAGGAGACACAGTAAGTCATCCCATGTCAGCTTCTTCAGGCAGAAAGGCCCGCCAACAAGGCGGGCCTTTTGCTTCTCGGTCCGAGAGATCATCAGGCGACACTCAATCGTCGCGCAACGCTCCCAGCAACGAATCGATGTTCTTCTTCGCGTCACCGAGAAACATGTCGTTGTTGTCGTTGTAGAAGAGCGGATTGTCGATGCCCGCATAACCGCTGCCCATCGAACGTTTCATGACGATGGTTTGCTTGGCTTTCCAACATTCCAAAACGGGCATTCCGTAGATCGGGCTGGATTCATCGTCGAGCGCCGCAGGATTCACGATGTCGTTGGCACCGACCACCATGACCACGTCCGTCTCCGGAAAATCGTCGTTGATCTCTTCCATTTCGAGAACGATGTCGTACGGCACCTTGGCTTCCGCCAAGAGGACATTCATGTGCCCCGGCAAACGTCCTGCGACTGGGTGAATCGCGAAACGCACCTCGGTGCCCTTGTCACGCAACGTCTTGACCACTTCATAGAGCGGGTACTGGGCCTGAGCGACGGCCATTCCGTATCCGGGAACGATGACGACGCTGGAAGCTTCCTTGAGGCTCGCCGCCACCTCGGCAACGTCGACCTCCGTGTGCTCGAACTTCTCGCCACTGCCCTTCTTGCCGCCTGCCGCCGGCCCCCCGAAGGACCCGAAGATGACGTTGAAGAAGGAGCGGTTCATCGCCGCGCACATGATGTAGCTGAGGATCGCACCGCTCGATCCGACGAGGGCGCCAGTGATGATAAGTAGGTCATTGCCTAGCATGAAGCCAGCCGCAGACGCCGCCCAACCCGAGTAGCTGTTGAGCATCGAGACGACGACGGGCATGTCCGCGCCGCCGATCGCCATCACCATGAGGACGCCAAAGACAGACGCGATGCCCGTCATGATGTGGAGGTTCATCAGGCCCCCGTGGTCCGGAACCCCGACGAACTGAGTTCCGAGGTAAACGCAAACGCCGATCATGGCGAGGTTCCACAGGTTGCGACCCGGTAAGAAGAGCGCCTTGGACCCGATGGATCCGCGCAGTTTCCCGAAGGCGATCACGGAGCCCGTAAAGGTGATGGCGCCAATGAAGACGCCAACAAAGACCTCCACCTCGTGAATCGTCGTGGCGAGCTGGACACTCTCACCCTCCGGCACATGGAGCGCGTTGGGATCGAGGTAGCTCGCGTACCCCACGAGAACCGCCGCGAGTCCCACGAAACTGTGAAGAATCGCTACGAGCTCAGGCATCGAGGTCATCTCAACCCGCGCCGCCAAGATCGCGCCGATGACGGCGCCGACGAGCAATGCAGGGCCGAGGATCTGGTAGCCAGTAACGCTCGGATCGAGGGCTGTCACAGCGATGGCCAAAGCCATACCGAGCATGCCGTAGACGTTGCCGCGCTTGGCGGTCTCCTGCTTGGACAACCCGCCCAAGCTGAGAATGAAGAGAATGCCGCTGATCAGGTAAGCGACGGTGGTCAGAGTCGGTGTCATTTCGATTGTCTCCTCGGGCGCCGGTTACTTGCTGAACATCTTGAGCATGCGTTGGGTGACTAAGAACCCACCGGCGATGTTGATCGTGGCCACCAAGATGGCGATGGCCCCGAGGATGGTGACGTAGGAGTCGGTGGGTCCGCTGATTTGCAGCATGCCGCCGACGATGATGATGCCGCTGATCGCGTTCGTGACGCTCATGAGCGGAGTGTGCAGAGCGGCGGTCACATTCCAGATGACCTGCCAGCCGACGAACACGGCGAGAACGAAAACGGTCAAATGCGCGACGAACGAGGCGGGTGCCACCGCGCCTAGAAAGAAGAGCACTGCGGCCATCGCCGCAAGGACAAGGGCAGACTGGGTCGCAGCCTTCTTCGCCTTTTCTTCTTCGGTCGGTCCTGCAGGAGCTGCTGCTTTCGGCTCCTCCTTCTTCACCTCGACCGGATGCTCGACTTTCGGGGGAGGCCACATGACTTCACCCTGATGAGTAATGAGCGCGCCGCGAATCACCTCATCCTCCAGGTCGACATTCCAGTTTTCGGCACCGCCTAGATCGCTGAGGAAATGAACGAGGTTCATGCCGTACAGCTGACTGGCTGTCGGGGCCATGCGGCTAGGTAGATCCGTATAGCCAACGATGTTCACTCCGTTGTCCGATACGAAGAGCTCACCTGGCTTCGTCAGCTCACAGTTCCCGCCAGCCTCTGCCGCGAGATCGACGACCACACTCCCTGGCTTCATCAAGCCAACCATGTCTTTCAAGATGAGCTTGGGAGCGCCCTTTCCGGGGATCAGCGCTGTGGTGATGATGATGTCCACTTCTTTCGCTTGCTGCCGAAAGAGCTCCATTTCCGCTTTGATGAACTCATCGCTCATCACTTTCGCGTAACCACCCTCGCCGGTGCCATCTTCCTCGAACTCCAACTCGAGGAACTCGGCACCCATCGATGCCACCTGGTCCTTCACCGCAGGTCGAGTGTCGAAGGCTCGGACGATGGCGCCCAACGAACTCGCCGCACCAATCGCCGCGAGGCCAGCGACGCCAGCGCCGATCACCATCACCTTGGCCGGCGGCACCTTGCCGGCAGCCGTCATCTGCCCAGTAAAGAAACGACCAAAGAGATTCGCCGACTCGACCACCGCGCGATAGCCGGCGATGTTCGCCATCGAAGAGAGAGCATCAAGCTTCTGCGCGCGTGTGATGCGCGGCACACAAGCCATGCCCAGACTCGTCACGCCCCGCGCCTTGAGCTTCTCGACAAGCTCCGTGTTCTTCGCGGGCCAGATGAACGAAATGAGCGTGGCACCTTCCTTGAGCAACGGGATCTCCGGGTCCTCCGGAGGGTTCACCTTGAGGACAATGTCGGCGCCCCAGGCCTGTTCCCGCGTTGTCGCAATCGTGGCACCCGCATCGACGAACGCCGCGTCGGTGATTCCGGCCTTCGTTCCAGCGCCAGCTTCCACGACGACTTCGAAGCCTTGCTTCTTGATCAGGCGCCCAACAGTGTCGGGTGTGCCAGCCACACGCCGCTCGTCGGCGCGATTCTCTTTGACGATCGCTAACTTCATGGGAACTCCCGCATTGAGCTGGGCGGCGTCCAAGGTCGAATCCGCCGGGGCTCTCGCGGGCCGTTTCTAGGGTTCTCAACCCTTAAAAACAAGCCGATCCCTAGCCACCGAGCCCGAATCGTCTGCGATGCTTCGCGACGAAGTCGACGTAGTATTCGCTCTCACGGCCTGACTCGATTTCTCCAGCATCACAGGCCGCTTCCAGGGCTCGTTTGATGTCCCCAATGATCTTCGCTGGTGGCAATCCGAACTCCGAAACCAAGAGATTCCCCACCCCCTTGGGCAGCGGAGGGACTTTCGCATCAAGGAGAGCCAGCTCCTCGACTCGTTCTGCGAGCGAGTGCAGCTGGCGAAGAATACGACGCTTCTTCTCCGGACGCTTCGTGGTGATGTCCGCGCGGGACAAGCTGAGCAAGTCCTCCAAATGCGGACCCATCTCACGAGCAAAACGACGGACTGCACTGTCCGTCCACTGACCCTCGTAACAACTGGCGCGCAGGTGGTGAAGGACAAGAAAGCGCACTTCACTCTTCAACGCGTCGTCTCGGGCAAAAAGGCGCGTTCGCTTGTCCAACTTGTCGAACATCCGAGCGCCCACTTCCGCATGACCAAAGAAGTGAACCTCCCCGTTGTCCGAGATGGTGCGTGTCTTCACCTTGCCGATGTCATGGAACAACGCCGACCAACGAACCTCTAATTTCGGAACCGTTTGGATGACGACTTGCTTGGTATGCTTCCAAACGTCCTTGTGCCGCCATTCCCCATCACCGAAGCCAACCATGGCTTCAACCTCCGGCAACAGCGACTCCAGAAGGCCACTCGTCAGCAAGCAATCCAACGCCGCATCCGCATGCTTGGACACGATCATCTCGTCCAGCGCTGGGCGTAAATCCTCGGCGCTGAGCCCCTGAAGATCGCAACGCCGGACGAGGGAGAGGGGAGACTCCGGTTTGCCTCCACGAGCCGCCTCTAGTGATCGAGCAAGGGCCGCGCTGACGCGTTCTCGATCGGCTGGCGCAGAATCGACGGGGCGCGGTCTGCGTTCTTTCGCTGGAAGCTTCCGACCACGGCGGTTGGATCGCTTACGGGAAGTTGCCGCTTCCCGCGATTTTGAGGGAGTATCGCTCATCGGCCTCGTCCCCAGATCGAGGGGCCTCCAGGGAGGCGCTCAACTAGCACAACCCTCCCAAATGGTAAGCTTCGTTCATGGCAGGAATCGAGCAACAAGCGACAAAGAAGCGGCGACGCCGCTCTCGTCGTGATTTCGGGCGCACGATCGCTCGAATGCTCTGCGTCCTTTTTGCCTTGATCGGAGCTGTTCCCCTCGGTGGCGGGTTGCTCCTCCGATCGGAACCTTTGCAAGACTGGGCTGCGAGTGAGACGTCACGCTTGCTACGTCAGGAGCTGGGCGTGGAGGCAAGTTTCTCCGTCGAGATGTCGCTGATCCCCCTTCGCTTGGCCATCACCGACCTCTCCGTCCCGGCCAAAGACGGAGGGGCCCCAGCGCTCCAAGCTGACTTGGCGGCGATCAGCCCTCGATTTTTCTCGCTGCTCGCCGGTCGTATCGATGTCGGCGACATCGAGCTGGAAGACACCCAAGTGCGCCTCGTGATTCGCGAGGACACGATCACCAACGTCACGTATCGCTTCCCTCAGACCGATTCCAAGGAGCGTCCCGCTCTCACCCGCGCTCCGTTCCGCAGCCTGGCGATCACGAACGCTTCGGTTGACCTGGATCTAGACGGTACGAAAGTCGTCACCGAGGGGATCGACATCGACGCCTTCGCCGAAAGGAACCTTTCCTTCGACGTGGCGTTGCGCACAGGCAGCGCGGACATTTCTTCGAAACGTGCTCTCAACGAGGAGGCAACCAAGACTGCGCTTGACGAAGATCGACTCTGCGCCCTCGACGTGCGCATGTTCCTCTCGAAGGAGCAAGTCGTCCTACGGCGCCTTTCCTTGATGGGTGCGCTCGATCTCGATCCAGCCGAAGGGACGGCACCAGAATGCGACGGAAAGGGTGTGAACCAGATCGCCGTGCGCCTCTCCCAAGTCAAAGTGAAGCCAAAGGAGGAAGGCCTCCCTGAAGTCCGTGGGCATCTGATGGCGCACCTTCCGCTCGCCTTGGCGGACCGAGCGTCACCAACACTGCAAGGCACAGGTTGGGCCGGCTTTTCCGGGGACATTGCGATGGGTGGTGAGACAAAGCTTCCTGAGATCACAGGTCAGCTTACGGGGGAGGACATGTCCCTCAGCGGCTACGTCATCGCCAAAGAGCTCAACGCCCAGGTGCTCGTCACAGGAGATGTGGTCCAAGTGCCAACCCTCTACGCCAAGTGGGGTAATGGCGAGGCCCATCTCGAAGGTCTCAAGGTTGAGCCCTTCAAGGAGAAGGTGCCGCTCTCCATTGAGAAGATCGTCACGAAGGACGTCGATTTTCCAGGGGTCATGCGAGACGTCGACGTCACGGAGCATTCCTGGGTCGACTGGAACTTTGGCGACACGGTCATCAAGAAAGTCGGCGGAACGATCGTCCCCTTTTACATCGATGGTGGCGTCGAGGCACAAACACGTAACTTCGTCGTTTGGGATCGAGGGTTCGATGACCCGCAGCATCGGCACATGGTGGGTCTCAAACGAGCCAACGTGCGAGGCCGGTGGCGAGCCCACGCCAAAGCACTCGAGTTCTACGATTGTGACGTCGCTTTCGGAAAGAGCTCCCTCCCCGTCGATCTCGTCCGTATTGGTTTCCGAAAGACAGGTCTCGTCGTTCGCTTGAAGGAAGAGGGGGGCAAGCTCGATTTGGCGGACGTCAGCCCCGTCGCAAACGTCGACCTAGCCGGCAAATCGCACATCTACGTCAACCTGGAGGGGCCCAATCTCCACCCCATCCTCAAAGGGACTTTGGAAGTGGACGACCTGGTCGTCGGCGGCTTCCAGGCAGGGGACGTACGCCGCTCCAACCTTCACTTCGAACCCCTCTTCGTCGAGTTCTCCGAGCTGGAAGGACAAAAGGGTGCGATGGACTACTTCCTCCCGGCCGCTCGCCTTGATTTCGGGGGGCCGGCGTCCGTCGAGTTCACGACTGCGGTGAACAGCCAGAACTTCGACGTCGAAGAGTTTTTCTCGGCCTTCCACTTCGACGAAGACCCGCGATTCCACGACATTTCCGGAACGGGAACCGTGAGCGGTCAAGTCCGCTACCTTCTCGGTGGTCCAGAAGATACCTGCGAAGGCGGACGCTTGATGGTGAGCGGAGAAGCAGCCCTTCGTGAGACGGAAATCTTCGAAGAAAAATACGGAAGTGGAAACGCACAATTTCACTTCGAATGGTTCGACATGGACGCCGGCACTCATGGAATGCGAGTCGACGTTCCGAGCCTCAGTCTGCGTAAGGGGAGTGGGAGTATCTTTGGCAGTCTCCAGGTCGAGCCCGGAGGGCGCCTCTCTGGCGATTTCGTAGGAACCCAAGTCCCGGTTTCTCGCGTCGATGCACTCGGTGAGTTGACGAGCCAAGCGGATGGGTTTGTCACCGGCGTCGGTCAACTGGAAGGGACCGTCGACGCGCTGGCATTTTCCGCCGACGTAAACGTGACCCCGATCAAAGTCGGCGATTCGACCCTGCCGTCCTCAGAGCTGCGCGTAAAGCTCGTCCCCAAGCAAGATCGCAACGCCCGTCAGGCGAAACTCGGAACGACCGGCTGCGGACGGGCGATCACCCCACCATTCACCTTGGCTGACTTTGAGGCCGACGAGCCAGAGGGTGAGTTCATCGTCAACGGTGAGCTCTTCGGGAGCCAAGTCAAGTTGGATGACCTCACCATCAGTCGCCAAAACAAGAAGGTTCTGCGCGGAAGCGCCAAGCTCCGCGATCTGGATCTCGGAGCAGTTGGTGCATTCGCCGCAGGTGCGAGCGACTCGCTCCCGAGCGGTCGCATGAGCGGCGACGTCGACGTCGGCGAATTCTTCCTGGATGACCCCTATGGATCGACCGCGCAGATCCGGGTGACCGACGCCGACCTCGCCGTCAACGATCTCCATCTCGCCCTCGCAAAAAAGCAGGCCATCATCAGGTTGAGCGGCGGACAGATTCGCACGGAAAACCTGGCGCTCCAGGCGACCACCGATGGTGGGCAAAAGGGTGTCCTCGACGCTGAGGTCACGGTGGACCGTGAGAGCAACATCAGCGCTACCTTCGATCTAAGACCGACCAGTCTCGGGGTTCTCGCTCCCGCAATCCCGGGAGTGAGCCGCGCTGAGGGCAAATTGTCGGCCAGCTTTGGGCTCCAAGGCAAAGTGACCAGCCCTACGCTCACCGGTTTCGTGGAAGTCGAAGAAGGCAAGATGAACCTGGAAGGATTCTCCAGCCCCGTCAGTGATCTCTTCGTGACCATTGCCCTGGACGATTCAGGTCTCCACGTCAAAAAAGGTCAAGCGAAATGGGGCGGCGGCGAGATCCGTCTCCGAGGCGAAGCACCTTTGGTCAATGGCGAGCTCGGACGGACCGATCTTCAGATCTTGGCGCGCCACGTCACGCTCCCTGTTCAAGAAAACGTACGCGTCGGCTTCGATGCAGACTTGTCCTTGGACGTCCCACCACCGTCTGACGCATCCGACGAACTTCCTCGCCTCTCCGGCGAGATCGACATCCTCTCGGCGAGCTACGAAAAGCCGATGCGCATTACGGCTGACATTTCGACCCTGGCGGCACGTGGCGAGAAAACGAACGTCGAAGGCTACGATGAGTCCAAAGATCGCTTACGGCTCGATATTCTCCTGCGTTCGAGCAAGCCACTGCAAGTCCAGAACGAGTTGGTCGTCGCCACGCTTCTCATCGATCCGGCAGGCCTGCGGTTGACCGGAACCAACGAGCGTTTCGGCGCAGTCGGCACCGTGGAGGTCGAGCAAGGAGGGCAGGTCTTCTTGCGCCGCAACGAGTTCGAGGTGCAAAGGGGACTCGTGCGCTTCAATGATCCGACGCGTCTCCGTCCAGAAGTTGACGTCACCGCGGCGACCGAATACCGCCGTTACGAAGACCGCGGCGCCACGCAGGAAGGCGATCAGCAAAGCAACGCCGACAATGCGGGCGGTGCTCCTGTCGCTGGCAACTGGCGGATCCTCCTGCATGCCTATGGGCCACCCGATGAACTCAAGGTCGATCTGGCGAGCGATCCGCCCCTCGCTCAAGACGACATCTTCCTCCTCCTCACCGTCGGCCTGACTCGCACCGAACTTGACCAAACTCAGGGAACAGGTGTCGGGAGCTCGGTTGCTCTCGAGGCGCTCGGGAGCCTTTCCGGCGCCGAATCCGCGGTCACTCAATCAGTCCCCGTCGACGAGTTCCGATTTGGTAGCTCCTACTCCTCACGGTCCGGGCGCACCGAACCCACCGTCACCATCGGCAAGCGCTTGAGCCGCCGCATTCGCGCCAGCGTCACAACGAGCTTGAGCGACTCCTCAGAAGTACGCTCGAACATCGAATACCGAGCGACAGACAGCCTCAGTGTGGAGGGTTCCTACGACAACGCCGGCGATGTGGCCTCAGCCGCCGGAGGAAATCTAGGCGGCGACATCCGCTGGCGGCTTGAGTTTCAATAGGTTTTCACGGGCCCTGTCCCCAAGGGGCGGCCTCAGTCTCGCTGATTTGCAGCAGAGATTACCCTGAGCTAATCGATGGCACGATGAACGTTCGGTTAGTTCGTAAGGTCGGTTTCGAGGCGGCTCACCGTCTCCCTCAAGTGCCAGAGGGACACAAGTGTGAGCGTCTTCATGGCCACAGCTTCCGCGTCGAGATCATTGTCGAAGGCCCCGTGGACGAAAAAACTGGTTGGTTCATCGACTACGCAGAAATCGACGACGCCTGGGCACCTCTCTACAATCAACTCGACCACAACTACTTGAACGAGATTGCCGGCCTTGAGAACCCGACCAGCGAGGTTCTCTGCAAATGGCTCTGGGACAAGTTGCAACCAAAACTCCCTTCGCTCGCTCGCATCATCGTTCACGAAACGTGCAACGCCGCCTGCGAGTACGAGGGAAGCTGACGAGCACCGATGAAGATCGCACCGCTGGCCCAAGTCCTCTTCATCATCGCCGCGTCGTTCTTTGTGTACGGCTTTGTCTCCACAGCAAAAGACGGGGAAAGTCGCCGCGCTTGCGCCTCGATTTGCGCGATGAAACCAGACTATGCGTCCCAAAGCCGCAGAGCGCCGGACTTCGAACTTCCCAACCTCGCCGGAAAGCCCGTCCGCTTGAGCTCCTATCGAGGCAAAGTCGTGATCCTCAATTTCTGGAGCAAGAGTTGTCCTCCCTGCTTGGAAGAGATGCCTTCGTTGGCCAACCTCGGGCATTCTCTAGCGGGGCGTGACGACATCGTCTTGCTCACCGTGACGACCGACGAGTCAGCAGCAGACGCGAAGACGACGCTCGCATCCATTCTCGGCGCGGAGGCTCCCTTTGAAGTGCTCGTCGATCCCGACGCCGAGGTCGTCGCGGACCAATTCGGCACGAAGCTCTATCCGGAGACTTGGTTCATCGACCCCAACGGGGTCATCCGCGCACGCATCGATGGAGCCCGCGATTGGTCGTCTGCACTGTCACTAGAATTCGCGGAGAGCTTACGTGGGCCCCTCCGTTGCGACATCTCTTTCGATAAGAGGCGCCCCAGTGGACCGTCTGCCCACCTCTGCGCCGAGATGGGCCACTAATCCACCCAAGCACACGACTTCTTCGCCCGACTCAAGCCCATATCTACGGGGAAACTGCGCAAAAAATGAGACCCTTTGCGACAAGAAGACGTACTAAAAAGCATGGGTCGACAGTGGCCCGGTCGCTAGCGCCTGTGCCACACTAAGACAGCGTGCGAGCTGGCGGGAGTGCGCAGACTTTGAGGACAGAACGCAGATGGGCTTAGAAATTGGCGATACGATTGATGAAAAGTATCGCATCGTCAGTCTTCTCGGCGAAGGTGGAATGGGGGCCGTCTACGAAGGGGAGAACATCCGTATTCACCGACGGGTGGCGATCAAGATCCTGCACGCCAACGTGGCGGAGAATGAAGACGCTGTTCAACGCTTTGAACGGGAAGCACAGGCAGCCGGTCGAATTGGATCCGAGCACATCGTCGAAGTTCTCGATTTAGGCGACCTTCCTGGTGGCGATCGTTACATGGTCATGGAGTTTCTCGAAGGAGAGGCTCTCAATGACCGGATCAAAAATGCAGGCAAGATGAGCCCCCAGGCGACAGCCTCCATCATCATCGACATGCTTGAAGGGCTGAAGGCCGCCCACGACGCAGGGATCATCCACCGGGATCTCAAGCCGGATAACGTCTTCTTGCTAGCCAACAAGGGCGGCAAGAAGGATTTCGTCAAAATCGTCGACTTCGGCATTTCCAAGTTCAGTAGCCTCGGCGGTGAGTTTTCGATGACACGGACCGGCGCGGTGATGGGCACGCCGTACTACCTCTCACCGGAGCAAGCGAAGGGAGAACGTGAATTGGACGCGCGCTCCGATCTCTATGCCGTTGGGGTCATCCTCTACGAAGCAGCCGCTGGTCGTGTTCCGTTCGACGGAGAAACCTTCAACGAACTACTCTTCAAGATCGTGCTCGAACCAGTGCCGCCGCTGTCGACGCATGTACCGGACGTCGACGAGCATTTTCAGGCCATTGTGGAGAAAGCGATGGCGCGCGACCCCGCCATGCGCTTCCAAAATGCGGCGGAAATGCAGCAAGCCCTGGCCGCATGGCTGGAAGGACAGCCACCCGCGCCGGAACTGCTGGCGGAAGCAAGTGCTGCCACCGAAGCAGGCAATCAAATGGCCGCCACTGCCCTTGCGGCTAGTACTCAAACGATCGCACAGACTCACGGAGCCTGGACCAACACGAACTCAGATGGGCAAGCGAGCGGCGGAAACAAGAAGATGATCATCGCCGCCGCCGCGGTGATCCTGCTGGCTGGGGTCGGTGGGTTGTTCGCTATGAAAGCTCAGGAGCAGCAAGAGAAGGAACAAGCTGCTGCTGCCCAAGCCGAAGCGGACAAAGAACGCGCTGAGGAAGAGAAGAAGCGACAAGAACAGCTCGCTCGCCTGGAAGCGGAAAAGGCGAAGGCAGAGGCGGAACGTGCCAAGGCCGATGCCGCGCGCAGCGAGGCGGAAAAGGCAGCAGCTGAGGCTCAGCTTTCGGCCGCTGAACAAGCGCGTCGCCACGCTGAAGAGCAAAAGAAGAAGGAGGAAGAGGCGAAACGTCGAGCCGCAGCGGCGCGCCGTGCTTCCCGCCCGTCGCCGACACGGCGGCCAGCCCCCGCGCCAACAACGAGTGGTCGGCGTATCCGAACAGACCTTTGAGTCACCGATCACGCCGAGATTCCACCCAAGCCCGACGATTTTCGTTGGGCTTTTTCTTTTTAAAAATCAGGACTTGAAGCTGAAATTTAAAAAATCGACCCGAGCGACGACGGAAATTGAGCTGGTCCCCGTTGGACCCAATGAACCGCACAGAAGGCGCTCTTTTCGAGCCCTCGCGACACCCACTCACTTCCATCCCCCACAAAGGTCTACTCATGAAATTTTCTCTTCGTTCCTCATTGGCTTTGGGCACCGTGATCGCAGCTGGATCACTCGTCGCATCCTCCGCGATGGCTCATGGCCCCGGCCGCCTCTTTGATCGCTTCGACGCCAACAACGACGGTCAGATCACGCGGACTGAAGCTCACGATCAAGCGCAGAAGCGCTTCAACAAGATGGATGTCAATCAAGATCACGTCCTGACGAAGGAGGAAATCAAGAAGCATCATCAAGCCAGAAAGGCAGATCCAAAGAAAAGAGAACAGCGCATCGCCGCCAAGATCCGCGCCCGCGACAAGAACAAGAACGGCAAGCTGGAAGCCAACGAAACCCGATTCCCCGAGCGGGTTTTCAAACGAATCGACAAGAACGGTGATGGTTCGATCACGAAGGAAGAGATGATCGCCGCTCATGAAGCACGTCGACAGAAGGGCAAGAAAGGTCAGGGCAAGGCAAAGGGTCAAAACAAGCGCATGGCGAAAGGCAAGGCCCACTTTCAGCGGGTCGACACGAGCGGTGACGGCAAAATCAGCGCTGCCGAGGCAAAAGGCGCGGTCGATCGAGTCTTCTCCCGCATCGATAAGAACAAAGATAATGTCGTGACCCGAGCCGAGGCGAAGCAAGCGATGCGAGATCGCCACGGTGCCCGAGGTAAGGACAGGCGAGCCAAGGGCAAAGACGGGCATCAGAAACATCGCCCTGATCGGCCTGGCAAACGCAAGTGAGTTCCCCCTATCTCGAAGACCAAGCTCTCATGGAGCGGATCGCCCGCGGCGACGCGGGCGCCTTTCGAGAACTTTCCGACCAACACCTGGGTGCCATCGTGACGTTCGCCACTCGACTCACCAAGAACCAAGCCGAAGCGGAGGAGGTCGCCCAGGAGACCTTCCTTCGCGTTTGGCAAAAGGCTCCTACTTATGAGCCAAAGGCGAAGCTTTCGACATGGATGCACACCATCGCCCGCAACATCGCCATCGACCGCCTACGCAAGAAAAGCCGCAACCAGGAAGCTTTCGAACTCGACGAGGAGCGAGACGAAGCACCTCTCTCCGGGCGACCCAGTCGACTTCTCGCGCAAAAGCAAGAGCACCTCTCCGTACAGAACGCCTTGAACGAACTGCCGGAAAGACAACGATCGGCGATCGTTCTTTGTCACGAACAAGGACTCTCCAATCCAGAGATTGCCGACGTTCTCGGGACGAGCGTCGAAGCCACTGAATCCCTTCTCTCTCGAGGACGACGGAAACTCCGCGAACTCATATCTGGCCCCAAGTCACAAGGAGCAAACTCATGACAGACGACGACGAACGGTTTTCACAAGACGCGATCAGTCGCCTGACCCCGGTCGAACCTTCGGCTCGACTGCAGCGCATAGTGGCCCAGATCCCCATCTCTCACCCTCGACAAGAAACCTCATGGTGGCCTTTCCAAAGCGTATGGCTTCCCAGCCTTTCTCTTGCCGCGACCGCGATCTTCGGCGTGCTCGCTGGCGAAAGCTGGCACCAACTCCGCACGGAAAACGCCCCCGTCGCTGTCCACTCGGCGCAAACGAACGGCCAGGAACCAAGCTACGAGGATCTCGATACCGACCATTTGACCGCCGAGTTTTCTGAAGAGATCGCTGATCCTGACCTCGAGACTCTCCTCGTGATCGCCACGACCGGAGATTTCGAGTCGGGCGACTGGGATCTGACCGCTCCCTCGGACCGCCACGAAGAAACCAAGGAAGTGTACTGATGATGCAGAACAAGAAACTCGCAATGGTCCTCTTTGGCTCCCTCGCCGCAAACTTGTTCCTCGGTGGTGTCGTCACCGCTCAGCTCCTCCACCCAAAACCAGAAGCCCAAGTCCGCCCTGAGATCCCCACCGCGCCTGAAATCAAAAAGAAGAAAAAGGCGAAGAAGACCAAGCGAAAAGCTCAACACGCGGAGACCAAACGTTCGAACCATCGACGCCACGGTCCGCCTTCTCACGGTTCTCGCGATCTCGTTTTGTTGCGGCACATGGTCAAGATCATGGGAGGACCTCACGATCCGCGGATCAAGGAGCTTCACGACAAGAAGAAGGGCGACATCAAGAAGATGAGAGCCGAGATGAGAGCCGCTCACGAGCGCGTCTACCAAGCTCTCTCTGCCGAAAATCCGGACGATCAAGAGCTCACCGAATCCCTCAAAGCGTTGCGCAAAAAGACCTTCGAAGCGCAGGCTCGCGCGCAAGAAGGAATCGTCAAATTGGCGGGCCTGATGACTGATGAAGAGCGAGCCAAACTCCGAGAGTTCAAACCACCAGGCGCTCCTGAACGAATGAGACGACGTCAAAGGCGCAACGGGGCAACGCCTCCCACACCCTCTGCCGGAGAACCAGAGTAGGGCTCCCACCGACTCGCAAACGAGATCAGCCCCTACCTTCTCCAACACGCGCACAACCCCGTCGACTGGCACCCTTGGAGTCAGGAAGCCCTGGGACGTGCGAAAACAGAAGACAAGCCAATCCTGCTCAGCATCGGGTACGCCGCGTGCCACTGGTGCCATGTGATGGAGCGGGAATCATTCGACAACCCGAGCATCGCCGCTCAGATGAACGAGTCCTTCATCTGTATCAAGGTGGACCGAGAGGAGCGCCCTGATCTCGACGAGATCTACATGAGCGCCACGGTGGCCCTTTCTGGTGGCGGTGGTTGGCCCATGACCGTCTTCGTCACCCCGGAAGGCTTGCCGTTTTTCGCAGGCACCTACTTTCCGCCGGAGGATCGCCATGGCAGGCCAGGGTTCCCTTCATTGCTGACGCGCATCGCGCAGATGTGGAAGGACGAACGACAGAACCTTCTTGAACAAGCAAAGCAGCTCACCCATCACATCCAACAAGCAAACGAGCTCGCCCCGGCAGGCGGACTGTCCGAGGACGCTCAACGAGCCGCAACACGTGCCTTAGCGCGATCCTTCGATCAAGCTTTCGGTGGATTTGGTGGCGCGCCCAAGTTCCCTGCACCGACGGCGCTCTCTCTTCTCCTGCGTGTCTACCGCCGCACAGGACAGCAAGATCTTCTGCACATGGTAACGCGCACCCTCGACGGGATGCAGTCAGGAGGCCTATTCGACCAATTGGGGGGAGGCTTCGCGCGTTACAGTGTCGATCACATGTGGCTCGTCCCGCACTTCGAGAAAATGCTCTACGACAACGCTCAGCTGGCCGACGTCTACGTCGAGGGGTTTCAAGCGACGGGGCATGCAGCCTATCGTCGGGTCGCGCAAGCGACCCTCGACTACCTCGTGCGCGAAATGCAAAGCCCGAACGGAGGCTTCTTTTCGGCCAGCGATGCGGACTCCGAAGGCGAGGAGAGCAAGTACTTCGTCTTCACACGCGCAGAAGTCGAGAAAGCGATCGGGCAGCCAGCTGCGACCCATTTTTGTGAGTTCTACGGCATCACAGACAACGGCAATTTCGAAGGGAAGAACGTCCTATCGGCACGACGTTCAGTCCAAGAGGTGGCGAAGTCTTTTGGTATCGACCAAGGCCAGTTGTTGGAAAGTCTGGAAGAAGGTCGCGCCAAGCTGCTCTCCTATCGCAACACACGGATCGCACCGGCTGTCGACGACAAAGTCGTCGCTGGGTGGAACGGCTTGGCGATCCGCGCACTCGCGAACGCTGGCCGTGCTTTTTCAGAACCGCGCTACCTCGACGCGGCTCGACGGGCGGCGGACTTCATTTTGGCTGCGGGAAACGAGGGCGAGGGCATGCGGCGTTCCGACGGCGGTCTTCACCGATTGGCTCGAGCCGGACAAGCTCGGGGGAACGCCTTCCTGGAAGACTACGCCTTCGTCGCAGATGGACTCATCTGCCTCTATGAAGCAGGCGGCGGGGAACAGTATCTGAGTGAGGCGATCGCCCTGACGAAGCGATTCCTGAACGACTTCTCAGATGACAGCAAAGCGGCGCTCTTCTCGTCAGCAAAGGATGACGAAAAGCTCGTCTCTCGTCCCAGAACGGGCACCGATTCAGCGTTGCCCAACGACAATGCCATAGCCTGCCTGACTTTGGCCAGGTTGGCTGCCCACACCAATCAGCCCGAATGGAGAGAGCGAGCGCAGAAAATCGCCGCCTCCTTTGCGACTCCCATCAAACGATCGCCACGCGCCTTCTGCGGGATGCTGTGCGCCGCTGACTTTCTTTTGGAAGAGCCTCTTGAAGTCGCGCTCACCGGTGATCCAGAAGACGAACGGTTCGCTGAGATGGCTGCAGTCCTCGGAGGTCGGTATTTGCCGAACCGCGTCGAAGTGCGCTTGAGCAGGAAAGCCCAGGTCGAAACCCCACTGACTCAGGCGCGATTCCAAGAGGAAGCAGCTCCTCGAACCCACGTTTGCGAAAATGCTGTCTGTCAACAACCAGTTGAGACGGCTGCCGAACTCGACGACCTGCTCGGACAAAGTGAAGAGCGCCGCCTTTCCTCTCGGCGACGTGAACTCGCTACGAAGGAAATCCAAGGCTCCGCAAGCGCCGCCGGGACGAAGGCATACAGCGAGAAGACCGGATTCCCGAAGGCTTCTTTTGCTGCGTTCGGTGATCTCACCGTGTCCAAGCTGGGCTGGGGCACTCACCGCGTCGGTCTCGATGCGCCGCAACATCGAGAGGCTGCTCGCACAGCTCTCCTCGGCGGCGTCAACTTGATCGACACCTCGCCAAGCTTTGCATTCGGCGATAGCGAACGGCTCATCGGAGAAATCGTCGGTGAACTCATCGAGGCCGGAAAACTGCAACGCGAAGACCTCGTTGTGATCTCCAAAGTCGGTGTTGCCTTGGGTGCCCAGGCGGAAGATCTCGAACGCAAAAGAAAGAAGGGCGGTGTCCCTCATGCGTGCCCAATTGGCGGAGGAAACGAGGCCTCCGAGGAGAGCTTCACTCGCGGCGCCTTTTGCCTGGATTCTGGTTTCCTTCACGCGCAAATCGACGCGTCGCTGGAACGACTCGGGATGAGTCATCTCGACATCTGTCTCATCCAGAGTCCCGAGCATTTCTTGGCCGCAGGGCGCTCCCGGGACCAGCTCGAAGAGGCGCTGCTCGCAGGATTCAGCGCTCTAGAGAAAGAAGTCGAACAAGGCCGGATCGGCCGCTACGGAGTCCTTTGCAACACCTGCGCGCGCGACCCCGCAGATCCGCTTTACGTGGACTTCAAGTGGATGCTCACCTTGGCAAAACGCGCCGCTGACGGAGACCACCATTTTCAAATCTTGGAGGTTCCGATCAACGTGGCGGAAACGGCCGCTCTCGAAGCCAATGAGAGCCATTGTCTCACTGACATCGCCCACCAAGAAGGCGTCAACATTCTCGCCGTGCGTCCTTTGAGCTCGATGATCAACGGAGCGCTCCTTCGCCTCGTCGATCCCCCAGCCGCAGCCGATGGGGCGACGGCCGATTCTCTCAGTTCCGCACGCTATGCCGTGGCCTCCTTGGAAGCAGAGTTCGAAACCACCTTCGCAGCGCAGCTGAGGCTGGCGAAGAAAGTCGACCAAGGACAAGTGCTTCCGCTCAGTGGCCCCCTCGGACAAGCCCTCGAGCAAACGGCAACTCGACAGCAATTTGAGCTCGCTGAAACGACAATGCTCACTCCGCGCTTACGGCACCTGCTCAACCAACTCGATCGCGCCTTCGGCAATGATCAGAAGTGGGCGAAGTTCCGGGAAAAATACGTGAGAGCTGTGGGCGCCTATCTCGCCGCAGTGAGAGAGACGAGCACCGGAAAGAACCGTCAGCTCCTCGCTCAAATCCAAGAGCAACTCAGCACCAGTCCCGTTTTTTCAAGAGATAACGATGGGGCTCCTTGGGTGGACCGGGCCCTGCGACCCTTGATGGAACATCCAGCGATCGTCTCTTCACTCGTGGGCCTCCGGTCCACAGCCCACGTAGAAGACACTTTGCAACTTCTTCGGAACAAGCCGGTACCCTCTTCCTGAAAAATGAGCGTCTCGTCCACGGGGTGGTAGGCTCAGACGTGAGGGCATCGCCAAGATGACGCCAGAAAGCTCCGACCAAACGCTCCTCAGTGCGGGACCCGTTCTTCTCTATGATGGGGAGTGCGGCGTCTGTAACCGCTCGGTTCAATGGATTCTGGAGCACGAGCGTCGAGACACTCTCCGTTTTGCTGCGCTCCAGAGCGACCTGGGACGACGGCTCACCGAAAAGGCCGAGGTGCCTCCGGACATCGACTCGGTTCTGTGGGTAGAAAGTCAGCAGGGATCCGTCGTGGCGAAGATGTGGTCTAGCTCCGTGCTCGAGGCGCTCTCCTACGTGGGTGGCCCCTGGAAAATCCTGACAATCTTTCGGCTCATCCCACGTCCGCTGAGGGATTTTGGCTACCGGCTTTTTGCCCGGCATCGCCAAAAAGTAGCCCCGAAAGCCTGTCTCCTTCCCCCACAGGAGACACGCGCCCGGTTCCTCGGCCAGATGTGATCGCGCGCTTCCTTCGGAAGCTTCGATGGGTGACGACGGGCTCGCTTCCCAGAGCCACTTCCCGAGGCTCCGAAATGGCACGAAACCAGCCATAAACTGGCTTTTCCTCCGGGCTGGCATCGAGTATACGCGTACCCGCTTCCATTGGTGTTTCCGGGGGATTTCGAGGTGGCCACGCCGCGGAATTCCCCGCGGCGACAGCAAGGGAAATCGGGCGGGGCAAAACTCGCCTCGGAAGGGACAGAGGAAACACACACATGGAATCTTTGGTCTACGCCGCTCCTGCTGCAGGCGTCGTTGCGCTCGTTTTTGCGTTTCTCAAGTCAACCTGGGTGAACAAGCAAGATCCGGGCGACGAGAAGATGGTCGAGATCGGTGCGCTCATTCGCGAAGGTGCAATGGCTTTCTTGGCTCGCGAATACAAAGTGCTGGCAATCTTTGTCCTTGCGGTAGCTGCCGCTCTCGCAGCCGGAAACATGGACGGCGAAAATCGCAGCCCTCTCATTGCCCTCTCTTTCGTCCTCGGAGCCATTGCCTCAGGTTTGGCGGGCTATTTCGGCATGCGCGTGGCGACAGCCGCCAACGTTCGAACCACTGCAGCCGCACGCAAAGGGCTCTCACCAGCGCTCCAGGTAGCCTTCTCCGGTGGCTCCGTGATGGGGATGTCGGTGGTAGGCCTTGCACTCATAGGTCTGGGAGGCCTCTACATCGTCTACACCGGATCCCTTTTCCCGGGAGAGTCGGGCCTCGCCACAGCGATCAACGTGCTCACCGGCTTCTCGATGGGCGCCTCCAGCATCGCACTCTTCGCTCGTGTGGGCGGCGGTATCTACACGAAGGCTGCTGATGTGGGTGCTGATCTCGTCGGCAAAGTGGAAAGCGGACTTCCAGAAGACGATCCGCGGAACCCTGCCGTCATCGCGGACAACGTCGGCGACAACGTCGGTGACGTGGCTGGCATGGGCGCCGACCTCTTCGAGAGTTTCGTGGGTGCCATCATCGGCGCGATGGTTCTCGGCCTCGGCGCTACAGCGGTCCAAGAGGACGGCAACCTCGGCCCCATCGTTCTGCCTTTGGCAGTGGCAGCCGGCGGCACCATCTGCTCCATCCTGGGAACGTTCGTGGTCCGCACGAAGGAAGGCGGCAACCCACAGCACGCTCTCGATACCGGTGCTTTTGGTTCAGCGGGCATCATGGCGGCTCTCACCTTCGTTCTCGCCAACATGCTTTGGCCCGAGGGCGGCACGGAGATGGGCGACACGCTCGTCACCTCGACCGACGTCGGGATCGCCACGGTGATCGGGCTCGGTACCGGTGTCGCCGTGGGTCTTATCACGAGCTACTACTGCTCGCTCGACAAGGGCCCGGTCAACGGCGTCGCTGAACAGTCAAAGACCGGTACGGCAACGAACATCATCGCAGGCCTCGGTCTCGGCATGCAGTCGACGATGGCCCCCATCCTCTTCATCGTTGCAGGAACGATCGGAGCAGCGGCTGTCGCAGGCCTTTACGGTGTGGCCATTGCCGCGCTGGGCATGCTGTCAACGACCGGCATCCAACTCGCCGTCGACGCCTATGGGCCTATTGCGGACAACGCCGGCGGCATCGCCGAAATGAGCGGCCAAGACCCAGAGGTACGCAAGCGGACCGACAAGCTCGACGCCGTCGGCAACACCACGGCAGCTATCGGCAAAGGCTTTGCCATCGGTTCTGCCGCCATGACAGCTCTCGCTCTCTTCGCAGCCTTCATCCAACAAGCTGGCATCACCGGCATCGACATCGCCAAACCGATCGTAGTTGGCGGCATGTTCATCGGTGCGATGCTCCCCTACCTCTTCTCCTCGATGGCCATGGCAGCAGTCGGTGACGCCGCCATGGACATGATCGAAGAAGTGCGTCGCCAGTTCCGAGAGATTGACGGCCTGTTGGAAGGCAAAGCCAAACCCGACACCGCACGCTGCGTGGACATCTCCACGAGTGCAGCGATCAAGCGCATGATCATGCCTGGCGCGCTAGCTATCCTCAGCCCGGTCGTCGTTGGCTTTGCCGCTGGTCCGGAAGCGCTCGGCGGCCTTCTCGCCGGGGTCACAGTTTCGGGTGTTCTTCTGGCGCTCTTTATGTCGAATGCTGGAGGGGCCTGGGACAACGCGAAGAAGACCTTCGAGGAAGGCGACGGCTTCACGATGAAGGACGGTTCGAAGCACGGCAAGGGCACCGAAGCCCACAATGCTGCTGTCGTTGGGGACACCGTCGGTGACCCCTTTAAAGACACCGCAGGACCTTCATTGAACATTCTCGTGAAATTGATGAGCGTCGTGGCCCTCGTGATCGCGCCGCTGATCGCGTTGTAAGTCGGCGGAGGGAAGCACCCGTCCTCCGTGGCGGGTCGCACGTGGCAGTCCCTCGCCTTTCCTGTCAAAAGAGGCTCCCTTCGGGGAGCCTTTTCGTTTGCCCGCCCTGGGGTAATCTCCGAGCATGGAGATTCGGACGAAGACTATCGAACGCTTGCGCGATGCGCTCCTGGAAAGTGGCAAGCGCCGTGGCGCCGTCACCTCGTCCGCGTACCGTACGCTTGCGCGCGAAGGGCTGCTTTCCGACGAGGAGAACGAAGCTCTTGATCGAATCGCCCCTGTTGCCGAAGCGATGTTTCTGATCATCGCCGCTGACGATCAGGTGACCGACACAGAGATCGCCGCTTTGCGCGGTGCCATTCGCGGTCTCACCGGCGACATCCTCAGCGATGACGTCGTCCAGGTGATGATCGAGAAGTATGTTGTCGCGTTGAAAGAAGAAGGGCGTGACAAGAGGCTTGCTGAAATTGCGCAGGCAACGCTCGATTCCGGCGAAGCGCTCAACACTTTTGCACTCTGCGCCGCGGTCGCCCTGGCTGATGGTCAGGTGGCAGACACCGAAAGCGAGCTCATCGTCGAGCTCCAAGACTACTTCAAGCTCAGCGACGACGAAGTGAAGACGGTCCTCGGAGAGCTCAGCGAAGACTCGGATTAGGCTGGAAGCTTGGTTCGCTCCTAGGCGTCACTGTTTTCCCAACGGAGTCGGCGTGGGCGCAATCCCGGGGACAGGTGCGATCGGTGGAGCGCCGTCACCCCTGCTCGTCGAGGGGCCCCTCGGTGCCGCAGCATCTGACGCAGAATTTTTCGGCCCCGCATCGCCGCAGTCGCACGGTCCGTAACCGGCACCGGATTCCAGACACATTTGCCCGCCCTGACAGGCTCCAGGACCAACACACGCCTGGGTCGAACCTGGAGTGCAGATCATTCGAGGCGACGATGGAGAGGAAGGAGTTCCGATCGGCTCCTCGGGAGGCAAAGTCTCGTCCGAGCGCGGGGGGAGCTTGTACGTCGCTTTCTCTTCTCCCTCAGACTCGACGACCGGCAGACCACAACGAATGGTCATCTCGGCAACTTCCGTGCGCGTCTTGTAGGCGCTGGACGAACCACCGAGCACGGTCGGCATGCTGACGCCCTCCACGATGTGATAGCCCTCGTCGCCGCAGATATCGTCCGCCCTCACGACGCAGGCCTTCATGCCGCTCCCGCAAGTCAGAACATGAGAACCCTTCGGGCCGACCGCAGACTTGGCGCCTGTGCGACACCCCAAAAGCGTTCCGGCAGCGCCAACAGAAAAGGCGGCAAACAGCAGAGCACGCCGAACACCAAATGCGAGAGCCATGGCGCCAGGGTAGTCAGCCCCCGGCGCGTCGCAAATTCGTGCGCTCAGCCGCCCGCAAACTGTGAGATTCGTGCGCTCACGTCCCGAGAAAAGGCGGTGATGAGATCCTGGGTGAACTTCAGGGGATCGATGCTGTCATCCGTGATGAGCTGAGTCAGATCCATCCCGTAGATCAGCCCTTGGCTCTGATCGACACCGTGACTTTCGCTGAACGTCGCATGGGCCTTACGACGACCGGCCGCCGCCAGATCATAACGTTTGCCTCCAGCGACTTGAGAATCGAACACACCGATGAGAGCCGCCTGAAGATTGTCATGCCGAGTCGTGTCCATGGACACCTTCAAATCATCCGGCAACCAATCGAGATCACGCCACACTTCACAGCCAATCACCTTCTTCGGGCGTTGCTCTGCTGGGAGAGCACGGAGAGCTGCAATCGTGCGAAGCGCAACAGCCACGTGAGTATCATGCTTGTCAGCCAGATTATGCGTGTAGACCACTTCAGGACGAGCGGACTCAAGGACTGACTTGATGTCGTCGACCACCGCCGTTTGGTTCGCGTCCTTGACCATCTTGCTCGGGTGATCGAGCAGAACTTGCGCCGCATACTCGCCGATGTGCGCAGCCTTCTTTTGCTCGACACGACGCACGACCTGCATCTGCTCGTCGGTGTAGTTCGCGTACTCGAAGTCCCGAGCGCTGCCAGCGCCGTTCGTCACCACAACGCCAGAAAACGCCTTCTCCGGCTGATGAAAGCACTCGATGATGCCGTGCAGCGCCAAGATCTCCAAGTCATCCTGATGCGCACACACGCCCAAGTGCGTCGTCTTCGGGAGCGCTTGATCTGGCTCGGAGCCATCCCAGCAGTAAACCTCGGATTTCGGTTGATGAAACTTCATGATGCTTCTTACTTTTTCTGCGGAAGGCTTGCTGCTGCGATCGACTGTCCCACGCGACGTGCCGCCTCGTCCGGCAACTGCAGCTTGATCTGTTCGGCCAACTCAGGTGATTCAGCGCGGATCACTTCATTCGCCTTGTCGACAAGGATGGTGCCCCCCTCACCCGAGGTAACGCGACCCAAAAGGAGCACATGCTTAATGTCGTAGAACTGCGCATAGTAGAGCAACCCGTACCCGAGATAGACGCCAACGCTCTCGTAAATCTGACGGGGACGATCGTCGCCGCTCTTGAAGATCTCCTGTACTTTTTTCAAGCGCGCACCAGGAGGCTCCGACGCGTCCAGCTCGATGCCTGCTTGAGGAGCCAACCGAATGACTGCATCCTGGGAGAAATACTGGCAGCCGACGCCCGTATCGCCGGACCACTCCGAATCGCAACCACCTTCTGGTGAAAAGTCGACCGGGGCAAAGGCTAGCTCGTTGAGCCAGCCGGTGATCAGACCATCCTGATTCACGTAGCCGACTGCTTCACTCGTCCCCATGGCAATCCCCAAAACAGGTTTGTCATCCAGATTCATGGCGCCCGCCAACGCGGTCACATCACCATCGTTCGACACAGCGACAGGAACATCGCCAAAGAGTTCCTTGGGCACATCCAAGTAGACGTTCTTGATCTTCTCGTTGAACTGCTCGTCAGGGATCTTCCGAAACAGCGACGCAACCATGGTCCGGTTGTTCACGTAGATCCCGGCCGAGCTGATACCAACTGCGTCGACGCGAGGCAGGTGCTCAGCAGCAAGCTTCATCGAATGCGCGATGCCGTCGACGTGATACTGGGCGTCACTATTCACCTTCGGGTGCCAAACGACCTCAGTCGCGAAGACCTCTTTCCCGTCGATGACCGCCGCTACCTTACGGTCACTTCCCCCTGCATCAAAGCCGATCCGGCATCCGTCGAGATGACCTCCGATCGCCGCAGGCTCTTCGCTCTCCGGCGGTAAATCAGCCGCGCTTTCGACGTGGCGCACCTCGAACTTGGGTTGCTCGTACACTTTCGCCATGAACTCGGCGTCGAAGGCACGACCACCACCATCAGAGTATTCACTCGCAAGATGCTTCGCGACCTCAACAGGTCCCGCAACCCAAACGCGAAAGCCGCCCTTCTGCCAAAGTAGCATCTTCACGATGCGCTCGATGTAGCGAAGGTTGTCAGCCACCTGGGCATGCCCAGCAGGAAGCACCTTCGTGCTGAAGCGCGCAACCATGCCACCGTTGCGTTCGACCGCGAGATCGACGGCTACACCCGCTCCCGTCTCTTCCACCGCCGCCAGGAACGCGAGATTTCCGAGGTAGGCTGGGCGAAACTCTGGCGCCAACGGGGCAGCAACTTTGGGTTCTTGAAGCAGAAGTGATTCGGCCATGTCCTATGGAAGATAGTCGGGCCGGCCGAGAACATCATGATCGAATTTCGTCAATCCGTGGCCGTCTTCCATCCGCTTCCATGCAAATTTGCACGGTTCGGCCAGGGGGCAGGGCGCTGACTCCTGAGGGGGCAGGGCCCCCTCGTCGTCGGAGCAAGCTCTCCTCACCCCACCCTTGCGACATGCGCTCCGGCGGCCGCACTTTCTCATGTCGCACGGCTCGCCGTACGCCCAGACGCTGACCCCGCGCAGCGCGCTGATCACCCGAGCTTGCTCCAGAGAGCGGCGACATCGTCTAGGCTCAAATCCTCGACGCGTGTCCCGGCGGGACCGTGG
>WURV02228254.1:0-10075 GCA_011762755.2 Epimenia babai | reverse complement strand
GGTACGGTGTGTGTGTGTGTGTGTGTGTGTATGTATGTATGTGTGTGTGTGTGTGTGTGTGTGTGTGTGTGTGTGGTGTTGATCTATACAAAACTGAAGTCATGGATATAGGCATTTGTAAATTTGAGAAAAACGAGGCAGCTGGCCAATGTATCTTCTCAATTTCTTCGTTCCCAAAAGATCCATTTACTACTTACAAAGGGACAGATATCGGATTAGAAAAGAGTGAATAAAGTGCGATTCAATATCAGCAGCCAATAGCCTCCTCACGAATTAGGCTTTCCTCGCCGTATCCAGATAGCCTGCCGTTTTAATGGTATAGAGTATAGAGGTCTGTCCGATGGTGTGCGCTGATCCTATTCACCCAAGGACGGATCCGTTGCGAAGTCTAAACAGAACCTGCACACAGATTGAAGGCACAGTACGTCTTGGGTTTCTCACCAAAGGTCACGTTGAAATGCAATCTCGTGACGCGGATACGCTGATGTATCGGTGCCGTTGTACAGAGACTGTAACGTGATAGATGGCAAGCTCTACCGTGACGACTGTCTGTACCTGTGGCATCGTAGCTAGCGGCGTTACTTCTGAGCTGCATGTTGCTGTTTCAGTTTCATTCTTGCCCTCATTCAAGTCCTTTGGCCTCAAAAGACGACAATTTTGTCTTGGAGGCATTGCGATAGCTAAATATACACTTACGTATCATCGTCGTCGTCCGCTTTATCATCAGCAAGTAATCATCCGTAAGAGAGGGTTAAATTACTTTGGCCTAAATACATGCATGATATCCATCTAACTGAACGGCAAGGATAAATAAAAATCAGGCATGAATGCTGCCATCTGTCGCATTGTGTGCACATAAATCCAACAATCCGGTACATTTGAACATGCAACGTAAACGTTAGTAATATCTTTTTCCCCAGTAAACTTTTATTATATAAATAAAGCCGTTATAAGTTTATGACCATGCGTGCCTGTATTCGTGACAGGCTGTGGAGTAGGTTTCTGGGGGAAAAAATGCAAGAAGGAGTGCTTCTGTAGAAATAGGACGGCTTGTTCTTCCAATGGAGATTGTCCAGACGGATGTGCGACTGGCTACAGCGGCATCCATTGTCACCTAAGTCCGTCCCATAACTATAGTTTAATGTAAATGACGATACTCCTGCATCCCAGAAAATATTGTAGCTGGACTGGAATACATATTACATATATGAGCTTATCAATTGTAATTGCAAAAATAATATTTTGCATTTGAATAAGTCGCAATGAAATAAATTATTAATAACTGACTGAACTATTTTGATTGGTAAAGATGTGGACTCTTATATAGTTACTTATATCGTAAAGACGGAGGTAGGTAAGGAATTTGATGACTTACTTATCGATAACCTTTCGTATACACGTGAACGTCTCGTCAGCTGAGGTGTTATAGCTCGTTTTTATGGGTTACAGAAGAGGATATGGCCGATATAATGTCGAAGACCGTCTTATGGGCTTTGATTATGCTGGGCCTCGTCATCGTAGCGAGCGGCGCTCTGTATGGCGTCAAGTATCGGCAGTGAGTAAAATATAAAATGATAAACATGCGCATTACCTCAATCCGATATTAAAAAACCTAACTTGTTGCAAGATCGAAATTTTTTTTAATAAAATTGTCTAGATAACCGGATAAATCATCAATAGCTGAAGCTATTGTTAATAGCTAACCGATGTTAGCAAAAAAATCATTTAACTTATTTGCAATGTAGAAGGCATGCTTCTGGTTCCTAGTAGGTCAGGAAGATACGGTAGAACTGTGTTTTATGGTGCAGGTTTTATGATTCACCTATAGTACAAATCCATCTCACCTATATAACCAGTGCGGTCTGGATTACGAGTTGGGATCAACAGTTTGTCCGTGTATAAAACTTGCGACGATATAAAAAACAAATATATCAGAGGTTGTTGACCCATTGCTTATTATGAAGTTGCTCGACGAAAAACACGAGGATATTTATTTTGTTATTGCGCTTTCCTTTTAGAAAACAGATGAAGGCGGCGAGGTTGGCTGAACTAAAAGATCAGACGAGTAAATCTCAGATTGCAGCGCTGAAAACGCCCGAGAATTTAGGAGCGCTGACATCGCCCGAGAATTTAGAAGCGCCGACAACGCCCGAGTATTTGGAAGCGCCAGAATCTCCAGATAACTTAGAAACGCCGTCGTCGCCTAACTTGGAAGGGCCAGACTTTTCGACAAATTTCGAAGAACCGAGTTACGCCGATAACACGCAAACGGCGCGCAGTCGGAGAAAAAAATCGAGAAAAAGTCGAAGTTCTCGTAGTGTTAATGTTAGTAAATCGAAAACGTCGAAAACGAGTATTACGGGAGATATTTCCGCGATCGACCCCGAGCGTTTATAGTATTTAAACATTTGTTACAAAAAATGTACAATGCACAAGATCCCACAATCATTTCTTTACAATTTTATCTCGCTGATACAAATCAACGAAGTGTCGTTCCTATTTAACGATAATAACTAATATTTCATGTGACAGTATTGTTTTTTTCAGTGGTGACTCAAACGCACCTCCCTATTAACGCAAACCCATTTTTGACATGATTTCATGGCAATTTTAGTACCCCGATAGAGTCATGACAATATGTCTATTGTGAAATCCTTTGTAAAATGTAATATAGCGCATTTGCGCGATGGCATTTCTTTGAAGATTCCATTTGATACCTGATTTCCTGGCCGTTAATATCTATAGTCGCGGGAAACTGATTTCACATGTTCACCACGCCATCTTTCTACTGTCCATAGCTCCCAATAAATACACCTCTTAAGTGTAGGGGAAATGATAGACTTCTCTTATCCGTGTATTTAATAATATTGTACACAAATCACTAGTATAGAAATTCGGTCGTACAGCAAAACTATTTAAGGATCCATGTAAACTTTCATACATCAACTACTGCACTGTGTAACACTAAGAGCGCTGGATCTAGAGACGTGTCATGTCGTTGCCGGTTCTGTTTTGTGCGATAAAAGGGCAGGTATTGACAGCCTTCAGACCTGACATATTGGTAAAGTCTATCGAACCATTGGTCACGCAACAACAATATGGAAATGGACTTACGCCATAAAATATGTTGTGTAAACACGTAAATTTGTTGTGTGCGTTTGCGAATACAATTCTCAGTCAAATATGCAACTGTAACCAAGTTACAAGAAAATTTTATTTTCGGCGTAGTTTTGAATGTTCTATGTTGGAATGCATACCTCTTTAATCGGCCTACAATGCAACTTGTCGCTGGCGGTACCTTCAATCTAATGTAAAACACTGGCTTTTAGTACCTGTTTGTCCAAAAATTGTAATTGAATTATCCAACCGCAACTTACATCGGACATCTCCACATAAATTTTAATATAAAACCGTACATACGTAATGTTAATAGGGGTAGTCAACGTGGTTCTATGAATAGCTGGAGAGAAATTCCCAGAAAAACTAGAGATACCTTTATTAGAGGTATAGGTTTTTTCTGGGCATTTATACCCAACCGTACATACAGTATATCAAGCAAGTCAAATCATAAAAAAACAACAAGATTCCGACAGGGTAATAATATGCCGTCGGCCCGACACCATAGTCGTCGGGTGACGGCGGAGAAATCAGAAAGCATCCTAAAATACCTCGTCCAGGTAGCTGAACGTGTCCCGACCATCACTGATAACTAGCAACTATACGGCAACTGTCTTCGGTATGACATCGAAATTAAAAGTGTCCTGACAGGCACGATTCCATATCCATAAGTGATGATATTGAAATAATATTAAAATGTAATTTAATACGAGAAAAATAATCACAGTTGTAAAATGCATGGCGTTATTATTGGTAGTGAGGAATGAATGCAGAAATTTGTCCGGTTCCGACTGCCATTATTTTGTAAGTGGATTTGAAACTCGAACCTCAATAAGTAACGTATCATTCACTACTTTTTGGGTAAGTCTGCGACATTCAGCGTGACGAATCTAATTCCGTCGCCCTTGGAGATCAACAGAGCATCGCCGTTTCTGTCTTCGGTAATGAGCAGGCACAGGGCCTCGGCCACCTCCTCTACCCTACAAATCCAGTGAGACACAGAGAGGTGACAAAATCACAGGAAAATATTTCACAATATCGAACGGTGTACTCACGCTTTATTAGTCATATTTTCTTTTGTTGCTCGTTGTCGAGACATTGAAGGATAATTTTATAGCTCCTTACATGGCTATAACAGTTCTCTGCTCATAGTGGGTCAAAGTAATGAAGTAATCCATGTCGTCGGTGGTGATTGAGGTTTTGACAGCTCTAAGACGAGATAGTCATAAAGGACACGATTTCCGCGCGCCCTTCTGTACAAGAAAACCTGCTGTTTGGCCATCGGTTAATTATTGCATTGTGTGGTAAATGTTATATTATTTGACATAAATAAAATATTATTTTTTTTACCTATTAACTGTTATTCAATTTGTTTGCTCTTAAAGTTATTTCTTAAATTGAATATACTCTAACACGAAAATATGCCGAAACGTACAAATAGTCGGTGTAAGAAACTCATTCTTAATTACGATTGCAAGAAAATAACACTTAAGCTTATTGGAAAAGGCGAGGTTTTGGGGCTACTTTATAATTAAATGTCAGTCGCACGTACAACATTGCCCTGTTACATCCCCAATATATTTTTATAATAAACCAGTCCACGACGAATCTTTTTCGATATTCAAGCACGAAAATCTTGCTCATTTCCTATCGTGAAAGGCGCGCGAAAAAATCCCTGGTTTGTACCGGTTCGAACTCGCAACCTCTCGCACGAAAGGCAACGCTTCTAACCACTACACCACTGGCACCACAAATTAACACGGTAGGTATATTATATACTAAACCGCGATAGTAGCGAGTTTTACACTAGAACACTTCAGTACAATGAAAAACTGTCTAAATACACGATCCGTATTCACGCGGTTAGATTAAATAAACTTTGTCGTGGAAATGAACGTCCAAGAGATATGGTTATATTACGAAAAAGTAAGGGTGGGAAGGATATCAGGCACAAAAGATTAAGATGGGACTTGTGAGGAGAGAAGAGGCATATACAGGAAAGCAGACTTCAATATGGAAGATAGGGAGGTTAGGGAAGAGGATCATAGATGCTATTGATGATGATGACGACTTGAGGAACGTGGCAGTAACGAAAAAAAATGCGTGTGATTGTTGGGTTAATGAAGCTGTTGTAACCCTTAAAATGTTGAAGGAAATGAGAAGAGTTCCAGGAGGCAACTATCGTGTAAGATCGGTAAGTGGGGCTGCAGTGGTCCCCGTAATCCTAAAGACGCGTGTATACATCTTCTGCGACAGAGTAAAGCGTGACTAACGTCAGGTAGTCTTGTCCATCACTGAAGGCTCGGTGAGCGACGTCGTCGAGCACATTACAGCCCGCCTTGCCCTGCAGCGGCGTGCTGACTGCCGAAGGGCACAGCGTGTTGAAGCGGATACCATATTTTGAGTCGTTCGGGTTCATCTGTCGCGGAAAAATACATAATGAATTCGAGAATTAGCGAAAATACGATTCTCTGGGACCTGAATTATAGATCTTCAATCACTTATACCACAGATGAGAATATTTATGTCATCTTAAGTATAGCTTGCTCCGCCCCAATGTCGGGACCTATCTTATTGAGTGATTAAAGCAGTATTGTGTCCGTCTTTTGTATAGTAAAATTTATCGTCGTAACAAAATTCGGATAGGGTTATCACGCAGAACGGTGGGCTCCCCACTCTATGATATCTATGTCGCTGAGATATTTTATCTTATTTAAAATTTGATGAAATATACGTTGTGTTATACCCTGGTGATCCAGCGATTGCTTGGAAGGGTGGTTAGTTCTCTTTAGAACTCTAGAACTTTTTAGATAAATTTGCCGATGCATTCGCCTATATAGCAAGTTAGAGGTGCAGATTGTGATAACAACGGTCGCTAAACTGCCTATATGGAGCGTTTTGCTCACAGTTCTCTAGAAGAAGAAGGAGAAATCGATTTCTTCAAGTTAAATAAACTTTACAAATTTGTAGTTTTACATAAGTCGAGTCATGTAAGTTAACTAGAGTTATTGATCAATTTTGTCTTTTTTCTGTGTTTAATCCTCGTGTTCTATAATGAACCATATTCGTGATTGAATAAAATTTCAGAGTAAAATTTCGACCAATCACTAATAAAGATATCGACCACTAACAGCCCAGGCGGATGTGTAAGCGTAGATCGCTGCTTTCGTAGCGGTATAGATCGGCATATACCATTGCGGATGGAGACCTGTTATACACAGTTAAAAAAATGTACAAAATTTATCCGATACGACGATACGTCCGACAAAATACAAAACGTCATCATTTATAGTGCGTTTACATTATACGATATATTGATGTGATATAATAATCCTTCACAGACATATCGCAGACATATCACACGTATGTTATTTACATTGTCGAACTGACCTTCCGTGATGAATAAAACGCAGAACCAAAGAAATATCGATCGACTTTATGGATAACAGTGCGACAACTTATACTGGCGTTCCCATTGGTGAAAATTGAGATGTCAACATCATTCTCGTTGGTTGGAGGCGATTCTCATCGAGACAACGATTGATAAAACAAAAAGACACTCGGGCCAATTTTGACGACCGAAATCGCAAAAGCTCCCGGGTCAGAGCGACCGTCTTATCTGTACATCGATGTGAAATTGAAACGACATCGCATGAGGTAAACCCATACAACTGGGCCGATTCACATAATCATACCGGCGATGGATGATGTGTTGATTATGACTCCTCCCTTTCCGCCTCTATCTTTGCGCATTCTTTCGATTGCGATATTCGTTCCATGGCACACACTCGTCTGCATAAATGAGGTATTGCCAGAAGACTTACAAACGAGAAGCGCAATACGAGTTAGACATCCACAAACAAAATAGACAAGCCTGTGAATTAAAGGTAGAGTACAACATTCATAGACCAAGAGTATTAGCCGATAGAGACTCTCAGATACGGTTTACAGTATAATGAAATGTTTTTCGCCAGTAATTCAGCGCATATACATTACCTTCGACACTCGCATGGATAATATGGATCATCTACCCATTTTAGAGACGGGTTTATTCCAGCAATAGGGGATGAACTTAGTTGGCGTTAGTGGTGTAGTGGTTAGAAGCTCTGCCTTTCATGCGAGAGGTTGCGAGTTCGAACCAGCATAAACCAGGGATTTTTTCCCGCGCCTTTCACAATAGGAAATGAGCAAGATTTTTGTGCTTGAATATTGAAAGATTTGTCGTGGAACGGTTTATTATAAAAATATCTTAGGGATGTAACAGGGCAATGTTGTACATGCGACTGACATTTAATTATAAAGTAGCACCAAAACCTTGCCTTTTTTACCTTTTTATTGATATATTCAACGATAGCCTGTCTCTTTTTACACTAAAACCTTATTGATATATTCACCAAAAGCCTGTCTCTTTTTTACACTAAAACCTTATTGATATATTCAACGATAGCCTGTCTCTTTTTTACACTAAAACCTTATTGATATATTCAACAATAGCCTGTCTCTTTTTCACACTAAAACCTTATTGATATATTCAACGATAGCCTGTCTCTTTTTTACACTAAAACCTTATTGATATATTCAACGATAGCCTGTCTCTTTTTTTGCACTAAGACCTTATTGATATATTCAAAGATAGCCTGTCTCTTTTTTACACTAAAACCCTATCGATATATTCAACAATAGCCTGTCTCTTTTGTACACTAAAACCTTATTGATATATTCAGCGATAGCCTGTCTCTTTTTTACACCAAAACCCTATTGATATATTCAACAATAGCCTGTCTCTTTTGTACACTAAAACCCTATTGATATATTCTACAATAGCCTGTCTCTTTTTGACACTAAATCCTTATTGATATAAATTATATCATGAGGCTGATGTGTTGTTTCTAAAAAATGTCTAGATTTACCAAGAATTATGCGCGCAACAATGAAATATTGGATTTTGTAAAAAAATATCATTGTTTTTAGTCTCTATATTCTCATGTATTTTTCCAGCTTCTATTATCTCTGTTGGTTTATCTTTGTGTCTATTGTATCTCTATGTTTTTGCAGCCACTTCAGCAAGGTCACTCCATTTAAGCGCGTCTGGCAAAACGGTGCCCTCATCTCGCAGGCACCCGTTGATATCATTCTCGAGGTTATCCCCACTCCAGCAGGTTCGTCTTCTCTTCTGAATCAATGCTTCCAAATTTCGATAACCAAAGCCTAGCTTACAGATACAAGATCCGTGTGATGAATGGAAAATATCCATGTGATGAATGGAACAGATCTGTGTGATGAATGGAAAATATCCGTGTGATGAATGGAAAATATCCATGTGATGAATGGAACAGATCTGTGTGATGAACGAAGCAACAGCTGAGTATCATCTGCGTAGAATTTGTATTTTAGTTTGTGTTTGTCAGTAATGGTTCCCAATGGTGTAGTTTATGTGGTGAATAATTAAGGCGCTAAGACACTGCCTTGGAAAACACCACATGGGAGCGGGTGGGGTTTAGACTTGTCACTGATGTATGTGTCATTGGTTCATGTGTCAGTGGTCTATGTGTAAGTAGTAGAGGTGTCACGCAGGTATGTGTCGACGGCGTATGTGTCTCTGATACGTTTGTTAGTGGTCTATGTGTCACTGGATGGCGGTGTATGTGTCGATGGTGTATGTGTCTCTGATACGTTTGTTAGTGGTCTATGTGTCACTGGATGGCGGTGTATGTGTAACTGGTGTATGTGTCTCTGGTGTATATATTACTAGTATATGGGTCACATTATTTTACTAGTACTTCATATCGCATACATATCTACTTATCTACCCCTTAACAGGTGTGTCACTGGTGTATTTGGGAGCACGTATAGAAAAATCTGACGACCTGGACGTGACCTACGCATGTCTCTGGGGCGCTCTGAAAGTTTTCATCAACATCATCGATTACTTGCTCCTGAAACATAAAATTTTTGCCAATGTCAGTGGAATGTAATAGATATCTGTTTTTTTGTCTGTGTTTTTTATACGGTTTATTCAAGCTCCTTTATATTCCATTGGGAGTAAAGAGTTATTTTCAAATTTCATTAATTTTATTCTGATATGAATAAATTATTTAGAACTAGTCATTTGCAGTCGTGGCTCTTTCCCTATGACATCGCCATGTTTCCCATACTCTATAGATGGTGTCTGTCACCTCCTTTCCCCTTTTTTGACATTCCATTGTAAATAATCATGTCAGTCTGCCCAGACTCTGCATGAGTGGGTTTTTTACAGTAGGTGTTATTCCCACACCCCCGTTAACCACATAGGCTAAAATAGGCTATACAGGGCAGTGAGGCTCACGCAACGATTACCTGCGTAATCAACCTATTCTTAATTAACTAACTATTTTAAACCAATGGAAGAGAGAATAGGGATACGGCTGTCAATCAAAAGTTAACCAATGAAACTCATACAGTGAGAGTATGTACATACATATGTACTACATCTGGTTAAAAAGTTTTTCACTCTCTAATTGAGTTTTTGGACATGAAAGCATCGATGTTGCATTCTCAGATCACAGTGCCATGCCAGACATGCTTACCAGACCGCAACCGTTACAAGATGGCCGACACTAGCGTCTGCCACCACTTCGCCTTCCATTCGCTCCAGTGCGGCTTCGATCGTGGTCCACAATGTCGCGTTGAGAGACAAGCAGAACCTCTCTACAAGCAAACTGTCGCACTCTACATCGGCTCAAGTATTGTACCCGATAGATTTATTACTGACCTACATACACACATCGGCTCAAGTAGTGTACCCAATGGATTTATTACTGACCTACATACATACATCGGCTCAAGTAGTATACCCGATAGATTTATTACTGACCTACATACATACATCGGCTCAAGTAGTGTACCCGATAGATTTATTACTGACCTACATACATACATCGGCTCAAGTAGTGTACCCGATAGATTTATTACTGACCTA
>WURV02228243.1:0-10076 GCA_011762755.2 Epimenia babai | reverse complement strand
ACGGGAGCGGGTACGGGAGTGGGTACAGGGGTAGGTACAGGGGTAGGTACGGGAGCGGGTACGGGAGTGGGTACAGGAGTAGGTACAGGGGTAGGTACGGGAGCGGGTACGGGAGTGGGTACAGTGGCGGGTACGGGAGCAGCTTCGGGAGTGGGTAGGGGGCGGGTACGGGAGCAGGTATGGGAGAGGATACGATACTGGCGGCAGCATCGCTAGTTTGAAGAATCGTCGATACTTTGTTAAACCGCCGGGTCGCTACCAAGAAAAACCGGCGGCACATGAACGATGATTTATCAATGACAAAGCCCTCAGTAAAAGATAAACCAGACCGAAATAGGTTTGTTGTAGAATGCATGTACGAATAGGCTGACACATCTGTTTACTAGTGTCGATATGTCTGTATACAATGACTTAAGTGCTGGTACCATTGAGTTTATTTTAGCGATTATTTTTGCAGTGCAGCACAATTGATATACTTGTATGATTTTTGTGATTTATAAATAAATTACCATAACGATTACAGAGTTGTCTCCCCCAACGATACGTTGTAAACGGTGAATTGACAAGCTGTGCAAGTGAGTTTAAATAGCGGCATATAAATATCGCAGTTTACACACTTTATTCTTGAGATAGTAAGAAAATAATACAATTTCTATTATATCAAGTGTACATGTGCTATTTCTATGTACATTTGAGGTAATTCCCAATGGTTTAATGAAGCACCTCTATGTAGTAAAAGATGTCAGCGAAGATTTTCTCCTCCGTGATTCTAAAATGTGGATTATCATCTTCGGGGTGGGAACAGACATGGATGATTCCATTCATGTCCAGATAGAGATTATCAAACTCGGGAATCTATTAAAAAAATACAATCGAAAATTAGACAAAAAAACACAATGCGGAATATTTATACATTAAGTGAATATTTATGGATCATTAAAGAATATTTATAGATAAGATGAATATTTATAGATCAGTAAAGAACATTAATTGATTAAGTGAATATTTATAGATTATTAAATAATATTTATACATAAATGACAAGAAACAATTTCATTTTAAATGAGAAATATGTTAATAAAATGCATCATAAATATTACATGCGCTGAACTTAATAGGAACTCAAGATAATATGACCAATATGTCGTTTAATAGTGAAAATAAACGTACCTCTTAATACCCTCACCAAGATATGTTATAATGTTACCATGAACTTTCGTACGTAGAAGTTTTCATTACCATCATGAACACAGCCACACCAGATTGAACGAGACCCCCCCCCCCTCCATACACACTCAGCGTGAGCTACCCTTCCTCCTACGGGCATATTGATTTCTAAGTTATTTTTGCTTAAAAAAGCCACTTGTGTTATGCCAAAAATACAAGCTTGAGCGAGGGCCTTCAAAAATTTAGATCAAAGACATATAAACGTGTGAGCATGTCAGTTTTCGTTTTGTCTTTTGTGCTTAGGCCACAATATATTTTCAGGTTATAGTTAGTTTACTTTTCTATGCCCTGCGTTATATCTGAATATGCATGTCTGAAATAAACTAAAAAGTAACAAATACGAGAACTATAAACCATATGGAGAAGGAAGAAACCTGAAATTCTTTTATAACTTCACTCAGACACGGGTATCGCTCACTTATCCAACGATAAAACTTTGGAACACCCATGGTGAATGTGATAATACAGTTAATTAATATCGAATTATCTGTCTTTCCGCGAAATGTCTTTAAAAGAGAAACTTCGGCTTCGTGGCCGCCATCTTGAAACGGGTAAATACTAAAAATATATTTGTACTCGAACCGTATAATTGACGATATTTTAATTTTGTTTGATAATCATTCACGTTAAACTATCTGTATGTGTATACACTTAAGTATCGTAAACATAGATAAGATCATGAACAAAGTCAACCAAACATCCTAACAGTCACGCGTATAATTTCTCGTATCCTCCAGTATTTAACCGTCGCTTTTTGGGGTAAGTCAAAATAGTTTATATTTAATATCTGATAGTGGTATCGTGTGTCTGGTGACTTTACGGAAGATAGCCCTTAGACGTGCAGGGGCATAAACGAGTTGTGAATCATACAAAGCCGTGCTAGCTAGGCTGCAAAGCGACTTACAGAGCCTATATACGGCTTTATAAATATTAGCTAAATTAGTAAACAGTAGTTCATGTTAATCAAAGATTTAAAATACTTTTTAAATCGGTAGAGAGGTTGCTTGAAGATGTTTTCAGAAATGGGCGTTTTATGTAGGGACGCGACGTTAAGGCTTGGAGACTTATTCACCTTCACCTTCTACCTCTTATTTTTATTTATTAATGATTGTTATTTATTCAAAAGCACCAAAATTTAACAGTATTTTAGTATTTAATTGACTTGTACAAGTCGCAGTACTTGATAATTTATTTGTTTGTGGTAATATTACTTGCGCAAGATCATCGTGTTGCTTAGAGCGTGAGAGATTGGACATGAAGACCCTTAAACTTGAGCCAGTTTAAGTCTAGGTGAAACGAAGAATGAGGCCTAGGCGTTATTAAGAATATCAGTCATTCAATCAATCTATCAATCATCCAATTAATCAATTAATGTATCAATCAGTTTCATGTGTCACCAATCAGGTTAAATGTATTGTGAATAAAGTCATGAGTAATAGTAATATTACTGTCAAGCTGACGTTCTCAGTGTCACGATCAGACTGAGTGTCAACAACTCGACAGACATCAGCAAGTGAGCTATATATTTATATGTTAATTATCTTCCTAGTCAACAACAGTAATTACGTAATAAAAACTATCCTCTCACTTTTAGTCTCATACAAAGTAAAGATATGTAGGCATAAACCTTAATTATATTTAGATTGTCTTATGTTAAATTTTAATGTACGCACCTATAAACTTTTCCGTTTCTACTAGTGCTAGGCTATTATTGCTATTAGTTATAGGATATAGCCTTATTATATTAATAAATTATTTGAGCCAATGTTAGTTCAGTGTGTTAGATATAACTCTGACAAATAATTTTGTGAATTTATTAAAGCAATCAAATACAGTCAGCATAATCACTACGGTAGATAGTATCTGCCTTATGGCATTAGAGCCATGAGTAGTTACTCTACTGTTAAACGACTCCTTTTTGGTTACGAGTTCAGCGGTCTGACCACTCTGGCTCACCCATCTGATTATCAGATAAACTTGTATCAATTGATAAGAAACATTTGTCTGTGCAATGTAGGCATCTCGATGGAATATAGAAATATACTAAGTACTATCGTTATAGCTTATCCTTGTGATGTTGAAAATATCAGTGACTGAATGCATATCGAATAAAACCATGCAAAGGATTCATCACCATGCCATCCTCATCACGCCATCATCACCAAAAATGTCATCACTGTGATATCACCATGAACTAATTATCATACCATCCTCATCACTCCATCATCACCAAAAATATCATCACTGTGATATCACCATGAACTAATTATCATACCATCCTCATCACTCCATCATTACCATGCACTCATCACTATTGCATCCTTACCACAATATCATCACTATGATATCAGTATGACATCACAACCATGAACTAATTACTATGCCATCCTCACCATTCCATCATTAACACAATATCATCACTATGACATAATCACCATAAACTAATTACCGTGCCTTCCTCACCATTCCATCATCACCATGACATTATCACTATGACATCATCTTCATGAAATAATTACCATGACATCGGCACTATGACATCATTACTATTCCAACAATACCAGGATGTCATCACCGTACCTGTCATTAATACCACGCCATCATTACCATGACATTATCACCATGCTATCTATGTCTCAAATCTAAACATGGCGAATTTACACCTTGTCTAACCTGCTGATGCATAAAGTATCATTCCATTATAGTAACCATGAAATACAAAACGAAAGACTGACAGCTTTGTGTTCACGTCATATCTCGGCGTATTTCTTGTTTCATTCACACGTGATACTTCGCTGTATATCTGCTTTATTCTTGTGTAACGTACATTAACCGCAGCGTCTGGATTACGACTGTCTCAATGATAGATAGAGACCACTTAATACCCTTCCACCCCCACCCCTTTCACTCCCAATACTTACAATTCATTATATCTCCCATTATCCGCGCGAGCATATAACAGGCCGCGCCCGCCCGTACGAGCGGAGAATTCCAAGAAATCAATTACATCCCTGGGCAAGGTTCTGCTCCACGCTTCACCGCTCCACTGAAACCCTTCATTACCGCGACCAACATGCAGCTTTGTGGAGCCGAGTCTCGCTTCACTTGTATAGATAATTGCATGCGACTGTGCCAGCTAAATATCTCTCACGCTTTATCGGTTTTTCCGTGTATATCCACTGGCGAACGTATTAATCTACCCCGCTATACGTATACGCGCAGGATTCAATGCGTTTGCGATTTAGACGTATCACAATACTCGCCTATTCCTGCGAATCGGCAAATTTCCATTCAGTTTCATTCGGTTGTTGCAAGTGCTATATATACCCATCTACAGAGCTACATGCCAGATATCCACCTAAAACTAATCGCAACCAGTCAGAATGTTGGGTGTGTTAGACAGCGTTGCTAATAGTGCACTTTAAATCAAATATATTTCATTTCATTTCATTTCAAAATGCCATAGTATAATTATTGCACTTTTCCGCCCACGACAGTTGTGCAACCTCATAATAATAATGATAATCCATTTGTTTTGGAGGTGCCCTGATAACTATACACTATACACTAGCGCCTATATACATTTCTTGTAATAACTAATTATGTTGTATAACACAATAGCAAGTACGTAAAAGTTCAGTCGTAGCAAACTCAGTTTGAACCAACTCGACCCGAACTCATGTCAAACCTATATCAACCTGACCTCATTCGATGCTCGATGTGAACCAAAGTTATTCTACGGTTGATTCGACCTAAGTTCAACTAAAGGTCACCTCACCCAAATTCATTCCACACTCGACTTAACCCAAACTCTACACGTGACTAGGTCCTGACTCATTCTACGCTTCACTCGGCCCTAACTCATTCTATACTTGACTGGGCCATAATTCATTCTGTACTTGAATGGGCCCTAGATCATTCCACATTCAACTCGGGCCTAATTCATTCTACACTTGAATAGGCCTTAAATCATTCAACATTCAACTCGGCCATAAATCATTCCACATTGGATTCGGCCCTAATTCATTCTATACTTGACTGGGCCCTAACTCATTTTACACTTGATTAGGCTCTAACTCATTCTACACTTCACTAGGCCCTAACTCATATACTCGACTGGGTCCTAATTCATTCTACACTTGACTGGGCCCTACATCATTCCATATTCAACTGGGCCCTAATTCATTCTATACTTGACTAGACCTTAAATGATTCCATATTCAACTCGGCCCTGAATCATTCCACATTCGACTCGGCCCTTATTCATTCCACGCTCGAGTTGACTATATATATTCCAAGTTGTATAAGTCGAGTATGTTTACTAAGTATTCAACTTATTAAGTCATTAACATCAAGTTCAGCTGATGATGCTTACACACATTCCTACCAACCATTATAACAATTGTGACTGCTTCAATTTTATTAATCTCCATCATATCGCGTATTACATTCGTATTTTTATTTCTTAATCCCGTTGAATGAAAGATATTTAATGTTGATCATGTGATATCCGCTATATGAGATAAATGTTGTAAGTGTCCTTATAACATCAGTATAGTTTACAATCGGAAATTCTGTCAAACTTTCCACATGTCTTTCTTTATTTATCATTTTCGTCACCAATCTTGACAGGTAACTAACGAGACAGGTGTTGTGAGCTGTTAATCCGTAATCCCTAGCCTGGGGGAAGAGAGCCAAGAATAGAGAGGTGTAAAATCACGTGCGTTGATGCGTGAACAAAACAAATTTCATCTGTCATGCAGGAGCGTTATAATTAAGTTACACCACACAGACCTCCCCCATTCCATGGAGCAGTGGAAGTATACCACTACGTTTATTTATAATTGGCAGGTATATTGGTAAGAAAATAATAAATGCTGGTAAAATTAATTAAAAATAATCACTCTATCCCATACAGGGTGTTATCGTAAGGAAATTTTGAGCTTTTGAGGTAGCCTCATTATTCTGGAGATATGATGAAGAGAAGGAACAACACAATAATAGATGAAGTATGTGGCACATTTCACTAGCTTTTGATTGGTTCAATATACCATGTACCTAGTTTATTAAGGTGCTATTCCATCTATTGAGGATGTTATGGTGGAATATAAATCATAGTATCAGAAAATACATGCAACTACTGACTTCAGATATCCAAAGTACATTAAAATATCATGTCTTGGACTTCGCCTTTTTGGTATTGCATTTGTACTTCTAAAAGTAAAGTACAAATTTATAGACCACAAGTATCAGCCAATAAAAGTAAAGTACAAATTTATAGACCACAAGTATCAGCCAATAAAAGTAAAGTACAAATTTATAGGCCACAAGTATCAGCCAATAAAAGTAAAGTACAAATTTATAGACCACAAGTATCAGCCAATAAAAGTGAAGTACAAATTTATAGACCACAAGTATCAGCCAATAAAAGTTAGGTACAAATTTATAGACCACAAGTAAAAATTTATAGACCACAAGTATCAGCCAATTAAAGTAAAGTACAAATATATAGACCACAAGTATCAGCCAATAAAAGTAAAATACGAATTTATAGATCACAGGTATCAGCCAATGAAGGTAAAGTAAATCATTTATAGACAGGAAGTATCAGCCAATAAAGATGAAGTATGTCTGTCCATTTTAGAGATGGCTTTAGAGTTACTCGAGGAATCTGGGATAAATGACTTGCTGAGGATCATCGTGGAAAAGTTGACCAGTGGGCAGTTTCGAACACACGACCTTTCAGAAGACCAATGAATGACATAGACAATGAGCCTATTTGTGCCCATTGAAATCATAGACAGCGCTGAATAATAATAGTTTATATTAAATATTTCCTGCTACAATCGATTAATTTAAACGTTGTAGACACGTTCCTTGATGAAAGATAATTTTTCACCTTCGTCATGATTTTTTGGTATACATGTGTGTTTCACCACTTGTCTAAACAACAGCAATTCTTTTGTACTGTATCTGTAATCATTATTATGTAAGTATTATTATGTAATTAATATTATGTAATTAATATTATGTAATTAATTATTATGTAATTAATTATTATGCAATTAATTATTATGTAATTAATATTATGTAATTAATTATTATGTAATTAATTATTATGTAATTAATTATTACGTAATTAATATTATGTAATTATTTATTATGTAATTAATTATTATGTAATTAATATTATGTAATTAATATTATGTAATTAATTATTATGTAATTAATTATTATGTAATCATTATTATGTAATTAACTTTATGTAAGTAATTGTTATGTAATTAATTATTATATAATTAATGATAATGTAATTAATATTATGTAATTAATTATTATGTATTATTGTAATATTTGCCATTGTCTTGTCTAAGCATCAGTAGACGATGCCATTACCAGTTTCTATGCATGATAAATTTGTATTATTAGTTTTGATATTATATTTCCAAGAAATTTAATTATATAGTGATCATTATTGACATTCGCAAAGGCAGAGTCCATCTTCGATATCTGAATACGGTGATCTGTTCCATAGGGTCTTGATAATTACATCTGTGATCAAGATGAAATACAAGGGTAGATAAGCCTGCATGCAGGTGGTGTTTTGATAATAAAATTGAACACGGTATATTACCCAGGGGCCCCCAGCAACCCTAACCCTCTCCAGTTACCTCCATATAGCATTGTGAGCTATTAGCCGTTACCATGGCGATGTGCACTAGAGGATAACCAACTAATTCTCTGCTGTTGCTAGGGAACCAGTGATGCATGCAAATTTATTGGGAAACTGGGTATGTCTTGTGGAAGCATTGTGCATGCCCGCCCGTCCTGCGTTGTGTGGTCTGAGCCAGAGATGACAATGTAAGGATAGCAGACTAAATGGTATCGAGCACGCATTTTACGTTCGATTAACAGAATTCGTGCTCTTTGATTTCACTTTTAATCGTATCATTCTGTAATTTAGTGTCTGATTATAAATCGAAATATTCAGCGGTGCGTAGCGTTTAGCGGTGTGACGTATAACCCTGTCATAGATAGCTTTTCGTATCTAACAAGAATTGTACTTTAATATTATAGCCTATTTGATAGGTTTTACAAAGAAATCGATTCCATCGATTTTCAATATTTCACAAATTATGTACTGTATAGAATTCCGGGTGTGCGATATTTTCCATTAGTGGCTACGTTCAAACATTGGAATTATAACTAGGGTCGAATTTCTGTAAAAATATACAAGCTAATAATAACTGGTATATTGAGTTATGAAGTATGTTTGAAATAAATTCTTAAATTGAAAGACAATTGAATACATTTGACCTTTATCGATGCAATATTCAACATTGTTAATAATTATCTTAACGTTACAAGATAGTTCATGGAAAAACGTGACGTATCGTCCTAGTAAATATCGGTCAGCGCAGACACAATGTGCATTTTCGCCAGAAAATTATTAGAACATGAAGTCTTTAATTAATGAAAAGTTTGGAGAACAAAAACATTTTAAAGTCTTACGATAGAATTAGTATCATAGTTACGACAAAAATCAAAATGGCGTTCGAGATAAACAAACAGATACTGTCATCGATGACTACACTACTTGACCCCACTAGTTGACCCCACTAGTTGACCCCACTACTTGACCCCACTGGCTGGAATCCACCTAGCATACTCTCTTTGCATACCCCTGATAGGGATTCTTGATTCAACGGAAGCAGATGACACTAAAGTGATTATGTTACTGATATCTTTTTTAACCAGATCTATGTGTGTATGGCCTTATATCATTATATATACTTCCGTAATGTGTTATCAACTTCAGCGTCTTTTCTCTTTCACGAATATTTTTAAACATCGTATAAATTTCTGTTGTATCATTTCTAAAAATTAACATAACCGACGATTTTTTCGATTACCCGTGAAATTTTGAAATTCCCGCAAATATTGTCTATTCTTTGATCTAAAGACCACTTCACGGCGGCTCAGAAAATTAGTGAAGCGCAGATTACACCATTATGGGAACACCTATCGTCAGAAATTTAAGTGATTTCCTGAGATTTTTTCTTAAGATATTTGATTAGTATTTGGTGAAATATAAGTGTAAGATTCTTGCAGTTTAAAGAACTGATGGCTATTTGTCGCATATTTAATTAATTCGGCTATGGGCTATATTTATAGATGGCCATATTTTGCATGTGGGCTATATTTTTATGTGCCCTCTTTGCCCCACGCGTCGTTTATATTAATGAATAAGCAGTAATTACATTAACGAGTATTTGTTAAAATTATTATTAAATACGCACGATGGCAACAGATAATATAAATAGACTTGGCTATTATTTATTGTTATTGTGTCTGTCGATGCTGGTAGAGTTTGTTTCACTCGTAATGTATTTAATAACAATATTATCAGATTCAGCGTGACAAGAGAGCTCTGCTGAATAATTCTGCGGTTATCAGAGCCAATCGCAATCATCGGTGCGTGTAGTGTGGTTAATTACTGAGCAATAAAATGAAATGAAATTTTGAAATTTGAGATGAAATTTTATTGACTTAATGTGCCCTTTTAACACATAGCTATCAAAGACACTTTCGGGCAACAGGCTAATTCCAATGCAATCATTGAGTAGGCCAGTCTTGGCCCTTACAAAGCTGGCCCTTGTGGTGTATTTGACTAATGGACTAATTTCAGTTAAAACTTCAGTAAGTAAAAGCCCACCGAGTCTGGACAGAGAGTCAACGTTCGATCTGCGTCAGTGGTTCCAAATACTCGTTGACAGCCTCCATCTGTCACAAACTTCACAAACTTCACAAAATTCACAAAGTTCATAAAGTCTGGGATAGTTGATGAT
>WURV02228232.1:0-10076 GCA_011762755.2 Epimenia babai | reverse complement strand
ACACGCGCGCGTGCACACACACAATTACTAGACACCTAATATGTCTACTTGTGAACTTGATGCGACCAATCATGAGGGTATCTTATTTTGATATCATTTCTGTTACTAACGTTCGTCTGTGAATGATTGTCGATTTACCGCGAGTCCCGCCCACATTAACAGTAATTTACTTTGGATAAATAGCTATCCAATAAATAATTCTCTTCCGTTACAATTTATCAGTCTTGCTTATGTTGATTTAAAAAATTACCAATAACAAAAGGGAATGAATCGGATGTATACGGACCTGAAGAATGGTAACGGTTTGGTTGAAGTGATGGTGCTCCATCGTAGAGGTAGAATACACGGCGGCCAACGGGGACGCGCTCTTCACCATGAAGGCGTTGGTCTTGCCTCGATGGTCAAGGTCGTGGCACATACATGCCACAAACAACGCGAGACACTGAGTGGGCAAACAGACGCTTTGTTACGCAATATACAAATTAACAGTTGTTATATTGTATACCATTTCGAATTAGTCCGTTATAGACTGAACGATTGACGTGTGTCCGAATATTTCGCTTTTACAAGGTATCTGAAAACGAATATGAGCCAGTTCGAAGTTGAATATCGATACATAATATCCCTCGGGTGGCAGAGCATCAATCGGTCACGCAAATATCGTCGTTAGAACTACACTAAATATTTATTCATAGTGGTTTTTCTCTTCGGAAAACAATAACAATGGTGTTGACGTGTTGCCCAATATTTCGCCTATATGTCTCTGAAAACGAATACAAGTCTGATTAAAAAATGCTTGACACGCAATATATCTCAGTTGGCACAGCAATAACCGCTCAAGTGTCATGACAATACCAAATATTTTATGGTATTTTTGTGGTTTTCCTCTTACGAAAACAATAACAATCGCGTGATCTAAGTTATCGCCGTAGAATGTAGTAATTAGGTTGGTTGGAGGTTATACAAATCTTTCGGTCGATTACCTCGAGACCGGAAAAGTGGTGTTTCGATGTCTGTATGATCGTGTACATGGCGTGGGCGACGGAGAATGCGTGAGTCCAGTTATGGTATGGAACGTTGCGGTAGTTCTTGCGTACGGTGAGGGTGAAGCGTATTAAATCTGTCACATCGAACCTAAAACACAGCGTTCTTCTGCTCGTTTACTGACGTTTTATCTTTGCGATCACCTGTCCTACTCGGACAAAAAACAACACAAGGCATTTTTGAATGAATATATCCTAATAGAGCTATTATTATTCTAAGGCAATCTTAATTTAAAATCTTACATTGCAATTATAGTAGGTAAATTTTGCTTGTTTAAAAATCACATACCTAAAAATACTAATAAATACATTTATAATACGAAAACATAGTGAGAAAATATTACAAAAAAGAGACGGACACACAAAGACACCGACATTCCAATGATGCTATATCGAGACTTAAACGAGTGTGCAGCGTGCAATGCTAGATTCTTAAGGAAATATATTCATGACACAACAATCAAATAATGCAGTAATATTTATTTTCTATTGGACCCATTGCAGATTTGAACATCGCTTATCGATTGATGATGGAAAAGAATGAAGAATAATATATATTCATCGAATTATTATTGTAATGCTTTGGTATCTACTGTTAGCAGTCATACCAGTTATTTAAATATGTCGAAAGTTAATGGTACTCTAGTTAGGGCGCTCTAAGGTTGTATCAAATCACATTAAAATCCCATAGGAACCTCCGTGTTTGTACGTAAGTATGGATGTGAGATGGTTATTGAAGAAATATTGAAGCATTCGGCATGTCAAAGAATTGAAGATAAAGCGGCAAGAAGAGTAACAATTGAGAGAAAAAAAGTCGCCTTAAGAATAATGCAGCGTATTATAGCGATGTTTTCGATTCCAACAGTTAATTTATCCTGAAAGACACCTGGTCTATATTAATAATGAAATTCTGTAATATTACATCGTTTAGAGTATGCCCAAAAGCCCAAATGGTTGTGTGAGCTTATTTTTTGGTATGAGTCTAGCCTTGCTAAATAACAAGTCATTCATTTTAGACGTATGGTTTCGTTGAATGATTCAACTTGATAAACTCCCAGACACTAAGCGTTTTAAGCATATCACAGCACTAAAGAAAACGCTGTAATCGTATTTAACTTGTTACTATAGCTCACAGATAATGACAACTTGAGAATCGAAAGAGCATCTACAGTATTTCTTCAATGAATCATTTTCTTCCTATTTACATTGATCTATTAATTTTTGTCCCACGATCAAATTTAGTTGATTGATCAACAGCGATACGACGTAAATGTATTTTAATGAACGTTGAACCCTAAATACACGAGGAAGTTTGAATAATTGCAACGGAGCATTTGCAAGAACAAAAATATTTGAGAAAATCCAACTTTAGGTTTTGTTCCAACATAGCATTGTTGAGCTTTCGCTCTTTTCTAGTGTTAACGAGCAAACACGAGCAAAAAATTGTTATGTTACCTATCTTCTTTCGTATTAGAGTATCTGAAAAAAAATATTTGTGTGTTTTAAATACAAAAATAACTTTAAGCCTTCTGTAAGACATAATTTCTAATTTACACTTGAGACAGAACGGTGTGGTAATATGCGTATTGCGCACGGACAATTTTAATAATTAACTTTTCACAATGACTTTATCTATTAAATTTAAACATTCAAATTTGAAGATGACCTTCTAAAAAATCATGACGTTCGATTACCCTATGCGTCGATAAAACCGAATAGGCAAAAAATAAAAATTGTATTTCAACAGGCATTTTGGAAGCGACGGGACCAGCCCAATATACTAGTTAATGAACATCATACAAATAGAGAAGTCTACGAATACAAGTCCGTATAGTTTGTTTATATATCGTGTACATACTGAGTAAGGTTGAACAGCTCTTTAAACATGTAGATAATGTAGATGGGTTTATCGTCGACAGAAACGCCCCACGGAGAGAAGTCGTAGCTGAAATCACGATAGCGCAATATAAAAATGAACACTGCTGGAAAGGTACCAAGAATTATTATGAGTTTCCAAAAAGCCAGCTCGGGAGGCCAAAAATGAGGTTTTTATCACATCCTGTAACAACTGTTTCGGTGATTTTTTGTTTGATAAAAAGCCATAATATCTTGCTGCTGTATTTATCATGCACTATTTTTACGTTTTATACACATTTTATATACTGAGGGTTATATTTATACGATGTACGCGGAGGTCGCAAAATAGCGCAACAAGTGATCACGTGATCTGTGGCATGCGAGAGTATAGATGGACAACCGGATGCCTGCAAAAATACGTGTATCATTGTATTAACTAGAATTTATGTGAAACCTGGCGATGTCGGGAATAGATTGTGGAATCTCTGTTGACTCAAGCAACCCGATTTCCTCCTCGGAACACTGACTGTGATACGAGAGCACCTCCAAAGCGACCTTATACTTTTGCTCAGACTTGCGAATTTTGTCGTATAACTGAAAAAAATTTAAACTTCCTCTTTCTCTTTTATGTAAGTAACAGTTTTCGGCATAGTCTATAATTGATTTTCTAATAATGACTTTCGTCTACACGAAAATTTATACATATTTTAGGTCGCCATATTGATAACCACTACTATAGTTCATTTTAGATAGAGTGCGGGTGTGTGGTGTGCTTGGGTGCGAGTGTGTCGGCGTTTATTATATTTAAAATCATTCATAAGGTACCTTAGCATGGTGTAAGGCGAGTCCACAATATATGGCAAATGTCTCAAATGCTTCCTCGTCCGACTTTGTAAAAGTCCCGTTAATTTTATTCACCATTTGGACGACGCCGATGATACTGAAATGAATCATTCCAAAGCGCGTGCTGTAAACCCCGGTGTCTTGTCAAAATGGAATAATTTAATCGTTTAGTTCTATCAATACCTTTACTGTATACAGCCAATTTTTAAACAATATATTTCAGGAGGTTATGCCTCTTGAACGTCATCAACAGTATTAACGGGACAGGTTTAAATATGACGAAACGACCAAAGGTTTACGCGCTGGTCACGCTATCTCTGTCATTTCCAGCTGGATTCAGATTCCTCAAGTTCATTAAGACACAAGTAAGTCACCTCGATCGTATATGCAAGGCAATAGTTATACATTTGGTAGTCATGAATTCGCGAGTCATATTCGCGCTTGTTGCAGAACTACCTTCGCGCCAACCCTCACTTGCAGAGCTGTTATAGTCGCTGTAATGCGCCGTATGTGATATACTTTAATTCAAAAGCCACTGTTTTTGACACAGCTTGTCTACTTTAAAAAATTGACATCGTCTTACCAGCAATAAACGCACATATTTTTGTTTTTGTTCTTTTTCTACAGACGAACTCACAATATTGTCTCATTATCGGCATACACTTATGAGATTTATCAGACACTTCGAAACAAGTTTAACTCGACATTCAAGCATGAAAATTTTGTATATCAATTGCACATAAAGCGATGGGGTAAGGCGCATGAAATAATTTCTGGCAAATGCGCATTCTAATCGGCAACTGTTGTGGCAGGGTTAGTACTTTGTATAACACCATATACAATACATCATCGAGGTAGGCTACGCGTATAAATTGTACTTTACCTGCCACGTATATAGATCGGCATACAAAGAATGGTCCTCGTCTTATAGCCAGTCTGCAAGTCTACATCCCTGAAAAGAAACCATGCCTAATAGCTATATATATATATATATATTAAAATTAATAGAGACGCTGTAAACTTGCGATTAAACAATGCCAAAATATAGCACATCCAAAACCTGGATATCGCGAATTCTCGCATTTTGCCGCTTTAACGCTCGTCTGCACCTGTTGAAACGCTCTACTTTAAGTGTTAAGACATTCTTCACCTGTTAAAACGTTCATCGAGATAGGCGTCTGGAATATTGAGAATTTCTCCCGTGGTAGCCACATGCCCGGCAACTCCTCGGTCAATCGGAAATCTACCAAAGAAAATGTGTCGCAATAACACTAAATCACATATCGCTCTCGAACAGTCATATTTCTTAACAAATTACATTAACAGACTTGTAAAAATCAATTTCAGATTAAATTGTGTATTAAGAAATATCCTGAATATTATTAATGCGTTTTAATCAAAGGAATTGATTTAAGCAGTTGAATATTTAGTTAATAAATATATTAATATTACTTCTTTGATATATATATATATATATATATATATACATATATATATATACTGTATGTATATATATGTATATATATATATACACTGTGTATGTATATTTTTTAGCTACTATATCATATTAGTAGGACTAGTGCAGTCAGTGCTTCTCGTGTAAAACAGGTAAAATGCAACATTCGTTAATCCACAACAGTGCTTCTGACTTCCGACAAAATGCCTGTACTAATATCGATATCGCTTACTCTCTGATAAATGATCATACAATGATTATACAGTAAGACGACAGACAACGGAGAGGTAAGCGTTACACGGAGACATACTGAATTTCATCCAAAACATAACAGTTAAAAACAGAGCAACGTCAGCGGAAAAATCACTTATGATCTCGGTTTATCCGTCGCTGTTACGGGAGCAGACTTGTTGATGTAATATTTTTCCAGAGGCCGGGACTAAGATATTATGAGGAAGCATTCCATATTGACCCACCGCGGATAGTGAAATTTTGAGTAAACTAAATTTTATTAATTAATTTTCTCAATAATTAATATTGTCAGACCACGTGTTACGGACATTAACGCTACAATTGTGTTGAATTAAAAATTAAAGCAACACTCGACAGCATAGAAATAATGCTACTAGACTAGATTTTGCCTTTGCGTAGACATTCGAAATTTAAATAAAATTGGCAGTTTTTTTCTGGAAATATCAATTTTGCGTTAGTTCTATCGATTTCGAATGCATCTAGTTTGTTTTCTAATATTATTTATCTGGCAACATTATCAAGCGCCAATTGCGAAGCATGTGAAAGCAAAGCGGGTATACAAAGAATCTGGTGGCTGCCGTGCCAACCTGATCTCTCTCTGAAAGATAGGATTAGGCTCGGTGCTTTCCCTCGTGCCAGTGTCGAAGATGCGGGCGTACAGTTCGTTGGTCCTCGTATCGAGGAGGAACAGCGAGGCTCTGTCGGCATTCACGAGACGCTTGGCGTATGTCTAAAGTAACAATTCCCGAATAGCATTGACAGTTACAGGAACATGACCTCCCCACTATCCAGGAATTAATACTATATTATCACTATTATGGAGGACACTCTAAAATCATGCACATCACCCCGTGTCTGGGCCTTTGGCTTCGGCTTCCAATGTAACCATTAGTGTTTTAAATTTTGTAGATTAAAATGCTGACCATACAATCTTTTGGCTGCGTGATATTTCTCTCACGCCTCAAATTGGACTATGTAGAAAGAACATGCTATTGTTAGTTTTTTTTCCCCCCTGTATACTTCATGATGCACAGTCAAAGACATAACGCGCAAACTTTATAGCTTAAGGCGAAACTTTCTCGTGTCTATTTGTCATGCAGGACAGCAAAGAAATCAAATTATAATCACTCGTGCGCCACGCCGTGTGTTCTCCCAAACCTGATCTCGTGGTTTCGTCCTGCCAGGTCGTATATACCCAATTGTCCGGGTTCAACATCAAATATCCGAGAATACAACTCCCTTGTGGAGTGGTCTACCAGGAAAAGTGATGCCCGCTCTGCCGTTACTAAGTTCAGCGTGAATTTCTATATTGGCAAACACACACCGAATACTGCGTTTCGTTTTAAATCTTCTATTAACTACGAACATAAAAAACCTTTGGTGGTATGCATATTTCGTTTTCAATAAAATACTGATTAATCATGACTGGACGGTACATATTATATTCGCATATCTAACAAAAATCTTTCGCGCAGCACGGCAATCCACCATTCTATCCACTGTCGGTTATAACACAAGATTGTTTGTACACCGTACCATACGTGTACGGTACCAAACTTTGCATACTGTACAAAATCTGGTACACTGTACAAAACATGGTACATCGGACAAAGATTGGTACATTGTTTAAACGTGGTACACCATACAAAACTTGGTATGTTGCGCAAGGCCGGGCACACTCTGGAAATGTGGTTCACTATGCAGAGTGTAGTGCATCATACAAAAGCATGGTACAGTGTATGAACAAGAGCAATGTTATAAAATTGTTAAATATCACGGCTATATCACTATAAGGTGAATTCACAAATACGTCCATTGGTGACCTGTTTGCGTATTGTTATAACAAGCAGAGCATTTGTCAGAAAGGCCAGTATCACGCGTTGAAACTCAATTTCCCTGTTTACGGTGCGCGTCGTGCAGATATGTCAAACTGCCTGGTTATTAAACGTTATAAATGCGTGCTAAGAACGACTAATTGCTCGCTAGAACGACGAATAAAACTGAACCCCTCTCTCGGGGGGGGGGGGTGTTCGAACATGAAACTCCTGATCGGTGTTACTTATAAACAGAGTACTTTTTCCGGTATTGGATAGATAAATGCAAAAGTGCTGTAGGCTTCTGGTTTCGAACAAATTCACAATGAGAATTGAATTCGTGAAACTCCCTTATCCAATAGGAGAACCTTAATAACAGTTCCAGGCAGACTTGCAGTGTATTATTATCATCAAGATTTCACTTTGAAAATCATCAATAAATGTCTTTGGGTACTTGTATCATTTTAACCCCTATCGCCATGATATTTAATTCATTTTTTTTTACAAATTTCTTCATTTCTTCAGTAGTCAGGTTTATTTTCCGACACAGACAATGACTTTCTGCTAAATATAATTATATGCTAAAGAGACACGGTCTACTGACCACAGGTAAAGCCTGAACTATAAGATAACCATCCGATTGACGCACCATAATTTTCATGATGACCGTGTCCATGCTCACGATATCTTGGAATATTGACCTGTCAACAAGAAAATCGCTCTCATTCAGAGTAATGTTGTCAGAGTTATTGTACAAACGCTGCATATACTGTATTATGTTGAATAAACATTTCTTATCTCAACGTAAGTGGCTTAAGTAACCTATAACTTGACATCCTACCATCTAAACTTGCGTCCTTTTTATAAATCAAATTAATTTTTAAAACTATGCTTAAGTCATATCTTTTTACACAATATAAATTTTAACTGTAACTTCATTTTTTTTCTACCGTGGACCACCCTGTGAGCATGCATGCATGGAGTTGGGGTATATAAATGCCTAATATTTATTTATTTATTTATTATGACTTTGAAACTATATATATATATAATATAAAATTGTGTACGTGCTATAATGATTGATACAGTAGTGTGAATTTGAGACAATCGAGGGTAACCGAAGTCGGACTTATTGGGCGTTATCCCTACCCCCTTTGCTGTGGCGAAATGTTTTTGAAAATACCGAAGATTTACGAAGATTTGTAACTAATACAAAGCGAGCAATGTCATATTTTGAGTTTTGAGGGACAAAGCTTCAGCAAAAAAAAGAATATACGTAATTAATATATCTTATAAGGACGACATAATAAACAAGAGAAATTCAGGTGTGTGCGCGCATGCAATTCGACTGTAAAGCCTTGCCAATGATTCAGAAAAAAATATTAAACAACCAACTTTTCCGGTCATTTACGACATATGAAAAATAGACCAGATTAGCCCTATGTATAACTACGATACACAAGCACTAACTTCGTAACGGTGAGTAGAAAGTCATTTAGTTTTCTTTGCCGCGTCATGCTGTTGTATAACTGAAACATTCGGTTTTAATGAAATGAAATGAAATATATTTGCACTAATAGCATTGCTGTCTAACACACATTACATTTATGAATACTCTATTTAAAAACATTGATATGGCCTAAGCATCGTCAGAAAATATCACCCATATAAATTAGCACCAAAACACTAATCAGCTTCCTAATCTAATATGTAAAAAGGCTATACTAATAACACGGTTAAAGACATATTTTATCACATATTGCTATATTCTCAATATGATATGTGGTATATTTAATATTGTTGTATGTGTCAGAACCGTCGTCATTTGTAGAGTAAGAATACGAAACTACAGTGAAAATACGATGATGATGATGATGATTCTTGAGAATTTGTTGGTTGTAAACTTTGGTAAACAAGTGTGTTTTTAGTTGACTTTTAAATGATTTATACTTCTGCATTGTCGTATATTAACTGGAAGAGCATTGAAAAGGCGAGAAGCAGCAGCGTAGAAAGTGCTGTAACTGAAACTTGCGTGTTTCGTGCGAGGAACGATAAGGCTAAGAGTTCGATCGGGTAGAGCGTACAGATGAATTTATGCTGATGGCTGAAGAGAGGTAGGAAGAATGCCGTGGATGCATTTATGAGTTAATAGAATGATCTTGAAAGAGATTCGAGAAGTGACGTGTAGTCAATGGAACGAGCGAAGAACAGGAGTAATATGAGGACGATGAAATGTATGGGTGAGAAGTCGAGCAACGCTGTTCTGGAGTTGGCAGAGTTCGAATGAGGGAAGATTGACGAGTTGCAGTTATCAATTTGGCTTGTGATGAAAGAATGTATAAGTGTTTCACATAGTTTTGGAGAGAGGTAGCGTGATATTGATCTGATGTTCCGCAAATACATACAACCAGATTGGGGAACTTTGGATATCTGATTGTGGAAAGTGAACTATTTGTCAAATATGACTCGAAGGTTACGAACTTCATCTGATGGCTTGATATTTGTGCCCTTGATAGTTACAGAGATGTCTGGAGAAGAGGCAAAAGGGAAAAAGATAAGTAAAAGTTCCTTTTAGTTGGATAAATTTTGAGTTGGTCATCCAATGACTAAAACAGTTATCTGTGGTCATCCAATCGAATATATCAGTCAGGCATTTGGTAGTTTTTGCACGAGCGTATTCTAGAGAATGGGGGTTCTCGGTGTTAATAGGTAGCCAAAGCTGGGTATCATCGGCGTAGAACGTATAATCCAGTCCGTGATTTTTAATTATGTCTGCAAGTGGAGTGGTATACATGGATAAAAGAATTTGTC